>JAWNNJ010001478.1:0-31938 GCA_035045125.1 Hypselothyrea guttata
ACATATCTAGAATAGCAGCTGAGGGTGGGCACTTGGAACCCCAATGGGGTTTACTCCAGTTTCAAGTATAGGCTAACATACAGGGCGCTTTCAACTTTGACCTGCTGCACTTTAAAAACCTTTAGCATGCTAAAAACCAACAAAAGGCGACACTCAACACACCAACAACACCAACAACAACAACAACAATACAAACAGGAAAAACAATTAAAAAAGGTAACCCGAAACGGGCTGAGGAGCAGCAGAGAGCGGGGGCGGGAGCGGGGGCCACACTGAGCCATAATTTGTAATTGTTTGAGCCCACGCAGAAGACAATATGAAGCAACAGCAACAACAACAACAACAACAACAACACGAGAGGCAGAAGAGGCACATTAAGCAGCCAAAGTGTAACAGTTTTTTATTGTTGTTGTTGTTAAAAACAACAAACAACAACAAAAATTAAAACACATGTGCGCAAACAAACAAACAAACCAGCGACACAGAGGCGACACATGTGCATGGGGAAGGGGGAAGGGGCAGCATGCCACACAGGGCAAAGGAAACCCTTGCCACACGGCACACACACACACACATGCAGATTACATGTGTCTATATGTGTGTGTAGCTTCTTTTAGGGGTTTTTCTTTTATTTTGTTGTATTTTTTTTTTGTGAAGTAAATGAACCCAGCAAGCCAAAACAAATAATTACGCCGAGTAGGGGCAACGACAACAACAACAACAATAAACCCAACAACAACAACAACAACAATGACAACAACAACAACAATGCTCAGCTGAAGCTAAATGCGAACAGACTTCAACCAACCAGGACAAAGCTCCGCCATGCTCGTTCGTCCTGCCAGAATCCTCCATGTTGAATGCGACGCTGAATAAATGCTGACAATGGACGTGAAATTATGACAGACACACAGCACACAGAGCACACTGAGAGAAATAAGTTTGAAATTATTTAGCAAAATTTGTTGCTAATTATGCCAGCTATTAAAACAAATTTCCTTTAGTTTTATTCAAAAGAATTTTATATAATTTTTAAATCTTAAATCTATAGTTATATTATATATATAAATAAAATAATTATAATTATATTATAGAAAATACTTAGAATAAGATTTTCTAGAGTCTTATTTTAATAGTTACCATAAAAAATGTATAAATTATTAAATCAAAATAACAAATATTTAATGAAGATTTTATTTTATTTATTAATTGATACGCAGTTTTTTGGAAGTTTTAAAATATTGTTTTATTTTCAATTAAATTTTTTTCATTTTTTTTTTTTTTAAGATATACTTCTGTTTTGCATAAATATTAATTAATTATTGAGAAATTTTTATTGCTTGTATTTTATTGTTTTATTTATAGTTATTACTTAACTAAAATTATTATAAAATTCTCTTGAAGTGATCGCATTTTATTGGTATTATACTAGAAGTTATTCTTGAAACCTTTTTCAAATTCCATATTATTTCTACTTGCAGTATTTTTTGCCAAGTGCACACATTCATAAATATATATATGTATGGTGTGTGCAGCAATAGCTGTCAGTTTTCTGTGCATGTATTTGTGCCTCTTGGCACTTGTGACATTTTCGTTATGGTGGCCCTTTTGGAGCTTATTAAATTGGCCAGGCTTAGCACTTGCCTAAAGAGCCTTACTTGGCTTTACGTCTGAATTTCTGAGTTTCTGAGTTTCCCGTTTAGCTCTGCTGCCCCACTAAATAGGTATAGATTCAATTTGTTTAACAAGTCGGAGAGGCCCAGTTGTTGGGAATGGGAATGAGTGTAGTTAATTATAAATAGGCTAAAGATATGCCACGGCTATAGATGGAAATAGATACTGGCCAATATAGATACTAACTTGGTTAATTAGTGGCTTTGTGGCGGCTTGAATGTACATTGTATTTAACACTAATTGGTGCTGCTATAAATACATTGCTATTTATGCTCTTAAAAAATAGATTATGATGAGATATGGAAAGCTACAGAACAGAGAAGAACAGAACTATCTTTCTCATAGTTGATATGGAGAAAGATGAAGAGACTTGATGAGGAAACTAAATAAAATATTGTAAATAAAGATATATATGGTTTAATTTTGAGAGATCAGAGCCATTTAAATAAAACATTAATTCAGATTAGGTTTAAAATTAAAGATACATTTAATCTATATAACAAATATAATTTAAATAAAATATAAATTCAGATTAAGTTTAAAATTAAAGATACATTTAATCTATAGAAAAAATTATAATATGCATATCAAATTAAAAGAGTAATGTTTGAGAAAAGATTATAAAGAAAGTTACGTAGAATCGTATAACTATTTTATTGCGTATGGTCATAATATTTTAATCATTTTTCGATTAAATTTTCCTTTTGCTGGACGTTGAGCCCGAATTTTCAACTTAAGTCATATTATTTAATAATTCATTAATTAATTAATTTACGTAATTTATTGCCATCAAAACAGTTGACTTAATTTATTAAAGCGCATTTCCCTAGCATATCTCTTATGCTCAATTTGCATTAAATCCCAAACAGAAACCAAGGAAATTGCTCTGTTAATTTACGAAACTTGAGCTGAAAACCGCAAACGATGCAGTTATCGATTAATTTGGAACAAGGCACATTTCGGCTTTTATGCCCAAAAACATATACATATAAACATGAACATGTATGTGTGTATCGAAAGGTGCGCTGTGTACAAACAGACATATGAAAAATCAATAAGCTGAGAACATGGCTTTTGGCTTTAAAGTCAGCCAATGGAGCTTCACATGGGGCACTCGAAGGGGAGAAAAACACACAGAAATACATACAAACATACAAGTTTAATGAGCCGGCTGCTTGAGTTGATGGACGTCTTACACGCAATGCAGGACGAGGACGAGCATGGGGAAGGGGAAGGGGAAGGGGATGGGCGGGTGGTAGGACACCAAACATGTCCTTTGCTTATTAAATTTCGTTGAGCTGAGCAAGTGTTGAGGCCAGAATGCAATACACACCAAGCCACCAAGCAGAAGAAACGACAGTAAAACATCAGCAGGAAGCAGAAAAAACTGGGAATAAAAACGCAAACAAAGCAAAGTCAGCATAGGACAGGCCAGGATACGCTCAGGATACACGCAGGATGGTCCTCTAAAGGGGGCGTTGGCCGCATTAGTTGCAGGAGTGGGCAGCAGAAGCGCATAAAATGCCATGACTCGGGATTGAAGACAATTCAATTGAGAGCAGGAATCGATAATCTTTACCATTGACCGCACATGCCAACCGATGCAAGTCCAAGTCCTTTCAGTCACTTGGTCAGTCGGTCTGCGCCTTAAAGACTTTCGACTTTAGCTGAAAGTACTACTATATATCTCTATACTATATATATCTCTGCATTCTGTTCAGTTCTGTGTGCCTTTTAATTCAGTTTACTTAGCGCCAGCCGTCTTCACTCGGTACTCCTTCTACTCTCTGCATTTGTCCGTCTCTCCTCCAGTTGCCTGCTTAATTTTGTTTGACTTTTGCCAAAGTTTAATGACAGACTTACATGTTGGCTCTGCGTCTAAGCAAATGCAGACAGCATACGCCAGGGCTTAGAGAGCCTGGCCAAGTTGCTGGGGGGAGGAGAGAGCTGCTCTATGGCATAGAGATGTGTCCCAGTGCTCCATAGAGTCCACAGTCAAGTGCTTTGTAATCGACTGTAATCAACACCATCAGCCTAAAGAGTTCTGCTGATTTGTGTGCCTTTTAAAGCAGCCGACCAGACAGCTCTAGATTTTTTTTTAGATTTATTTATAACATATGGATTTAAATATCTTTTAAAAATATATTATTAATTCAATAAATTATTATTGCATTTAATGAATAAAATTTTATTCACATGCCATTAAAAATGGGTAAATAAATGTATGTTAAAGACAAAAGTAGGCTTGAAAGATGCGCTCAACGTAAACGTAAAGAAACTTTTTAAAAATACTAAAATAAATATGTAGAATTATCTAAAATTTATTTTAATGAAATTACAGCGCTTTAAAATAAACCTAAGACTAATTCTTCAGATACGTTTTCCATAGTTTTCTTTTCTGCCAATTTTATGAATTTCTCGTATAATAGTTAATTTCTTATAATTTTCGACATGGGTATCTGAAATCGATATAAAACCACGACGGAAACGCCTATATAAATAAATTATATAATGTCGTTTTATATCTAATTCAAATGATTTATTATGTATAAATTTATTAAAATTTAAAACAAATATAACCGAACTATCACCCAGCTGCAGACGTGCTTCAACGCTCCCTTTTTTTAATTCCGTTTGTGTGTGTTGTTCCTATATTCTACATAATTTTAATTCAATTATTCCCCTGCCCTGCTTGTACTTTAAATAAATCTCAAAAAATCTGTGTCAACATGCACTCGACAAATATTTACCCTGGAACTGCTCTATTTGCTCTAAACTTGCTTTTCCATATGCCACTCTCGTCTTCACCCTTCTGCAGTTTGCAGCGCATTCGTCAGGCGGCTATGGCCGAAACTTTCCCAAACACAGGCACACACACACACACACGTGCAGGCACTCTACTCTAAATAAACAAGGAAGTAATTAACATTTTCGGGCATACTGAATTTATTTTTTATTTCTCTTTTACGCTCTTTATGTTTTCTACTTCATTTACTTTGCTTACTCAAATTTCGGGCCTCTGCCTATTTACAGACAGAAAAAACTTTTCCAAAAAGCTTTGGGTTTTGTTGCTGTTGTTGCTGATGTTGTTGTTGCAACGGTGTTGCCCCGGGGCTGCACTTTATAAAGTGTTAATTTGCTTGAAACCGTTGTTTGAAACTGGTTTGAACCCTTTGGAGGCAGACAAAATGGAATGGAAAAAAATATAGCCCAAACTTAACTATTAAATCTTTGATTTGCGTTTGAAGCGTGTGACAATGTGCATAATGCCGTTACTTGGAAATTTATTAATAAATTTTATTAAACAATAAAACTGTTTATGGCAACAAACGATGGGCAAACGTGCCTCTTGCCTCCAATCAGCGACTTGTTTTATGGCTGGCATAGGTGACTTTGTTATATGTTTCTTGTATTAAAAATGCATAAAACTATAACCACATAATTAGCTATTATAAGTTCAGCTAAGCTAATTTTGCATGCAACCAACTATATAGTCGGGTTGGGTTGGGTTCAGTGGGGAGAAAATGTTTAACTATGCTTATTTTTATTTAAATAAAGCCCATAAATGTTTTTATATGGCCCGAACTAACTTTATGAGCTCATAAAATGTGGAGCATGCATTGTTTATGTCTTTTGCTATAAGAAGTGTTGAGGTGTTTAGCTGCCAGGCTACACTCAGAGAAAGCAGCAGTAAGAACATGTTAGAAAGAATTGTAGCTGAACTTCAAGCAGTAAGTCTACGACTCATTTATGTACGCTAAAAATAATATTAAAATGAATATTAATTTACAAAAAAATCTACCAATATTATTAATATTTAATTTACCTTATTTATAAGGTATGATTAAAATAAATATAAATCTATTTAATAATCTAAAAGTATTATGAATGTTTTTGGCATTTACTTTATTCATAAATTTCGCTTCAAAATTGTTAAAAACAGCAAGAACACTTTCGAATTTTTGTGGAACTTCAAGCTTATTTATATACCGCTAAAAATATTATTAAAATGTTTATAAATTAAAAAAAAAACTTACAAATATTATTAATATTTTATTTACATTATTTATAAATTTTGTTTCAAATATTCAATGAAAGCAGAAAAAACACTTTAGAATTGTTGAATATGAATTTTATATTCAGCTAAAAGTATGATCAAAATAAATATAAATCTATATAATAATCTAAAAGTAATCATTTATAAATTCTGCTTCAAAATTCATAAACACTTTCGAATTTTTGTAGAGCTTCAAGCTTTTTTATAAAGCACTAAAAATATTATTAAAATGATTATAAATTTAAATAAAAATCTACAAATATTATTAATGTGATTGGCATTTAATTTACCATATTTATGAATTCTGCTTCAAATTTCATTGATCATTTATAACGATTCTGGTATCTGCTGCTTTGTCGGCGCTCAGAACTTGGTGTGAGCCTCTGCCAGTTGCTGTCGGGCTGTCAGACCGTCCATCAATACAAACTATGGGCCACATGAAATCCATTGAGTAATATCGCAAATCCGCCAATGAAACTTGTTTCTATTCCACAGTCATGAGCATTAGCTTGGGGAGATGTTATCGCAGTTGTGGCAGACTCAAGTTACAAATTAACTTGGCCAACAAATATATATACAATTTTTGGGCATTTTATTGGAGATTCTTTATTGTTTATTGTGCGCTGATCAAAAGACAACAGACAACAGACAAGAGACAACACAAAACAAAAAGTTTTCGATTTCATAAGTCACATAAAAAATCATAAAAAATTGAATGTCTATAAAATCAGCACGCGTAGCCAAAACGTTTAAACTTAAATGCCAACGGCAGATACAAATAAAAAATAGAGATAGAAGGGCTTAGAAGAGGTAGAACTAAACTCCCCCATAGTGAAATTTATTATCTGGCCGATAAGCATCTTTTGTAGCTTAAAACAAACTTGTCTATTGATTGATATGGCAGCTTTACTCTCACGCAATAAAACTAAAAAAGTCTAAAATAAAATCTAGGCAAAGTAAAAGCCAACAACTTGCGGCCATATCGATAATCGAAGACCTTATGGGTTTCTGATGGGTCAGCTAAGATACCCTCACACATACACAAATACTTTTATATATATGTATGTACATGTTTGTGGTTAAAACTTGGGCCAAGATACGCCTGGGCTAATAATAGCGGTTAACTAAGCTAATGAAAGCCTCTGCAGAAAGGCATATTTTATTGATGTTTGTTATGAGTTTTCAGGCAGATGGAAATTAATTCATAAATACTTAAAAACACTTTGGCATGCAGTCAGAGTTTAATAAAGTTTGAGCATAAAATATGTCTAAATTATTATTTATTTAAAAATGTATTAATTATATAATATTTGGTGATTTGTGTTTACGTTAAATAATTATGAATTATTTACCAACATTTTTACAATTTAGAGCGTGAAATATGCCCAAATTAAATATAATCTCAGTTAATGATTCAGTTAACAATGTATGTATTTAATTAATTTATTATATAATATTTAATTATTTGTGTTTACGTTAAATAATTATGAATTATTCACCAAATTAAATTTATCTAAATTAAATATAATCTAAGTGGATGATTTTGTCAACAATGCTGGTTTAAGGTATTGAAAAGTTTCCAAATATCTAGGTTCAATTTACGTAAATTATATTTAATTAATATTAATTAATATTAACTGCATATCAAATTTCTACAATTTAATCCCACATATGTTCATATTTTTAGCCACATTCCGAATCGTTTACGTGCACTGACATTTTGGCTTTTGTTATAAATATTTCTTAGATAAGACCCTGATGCAAGCGCCAAGCCGAGCCCAAAACAGACATGAAACTATTCCATATCATGGCTCAATTAATACAATAAGCCACTCTCAATGTTGAGATCATTAGTCTTGTGTTATATTTTTGATATCTCAAATGGCATCTATAACCCGCATAACCTTTTTCTTGAAAGTTTAATACGATTTTTCATTTCGGATTTAATTTGCCATGCAGTTAGCTGCAGAGGGCCTTTAGTATTATTATTGTTATGATTATTATACGTATATATTTTTGTGGATTTTTTGAAAGCATTTACCTTGGGCAACAGCAAATGAAGCTGTGCCATGATTTCGCCTATCTACGCACATATCTAATTTTGTTTAATAAACATGCAATATATTTGTTTATTTATTCAAAATTCGCTCTGCCAACTGCAACAGCAAAACAGACAACAAACCGAATGCTGAAACTAAAATAGAAAACAAACAACGACAACATTTGCTTATCTAACCCGCAACATTTGTAATGAAAACAGTGAAAACTCTATACGAAACATGTATAGTATAAAAAGCCACCTGACCAAGCCAAACCGACCTAAACCGACCCGATATCATCCGATATGACCCAGGCCCAAAACCCAAACCCAAGCCCAAACCCAGCCTAGCCCTGAGGCTCATTTGTGAGTCAAACTTTGAAGATTGTTAGAGCTGCCACAGCTGAGACTCTATAGATGGATGATGGCCGATAAGAAGCTGGCTCGTAATGAGTACACATTTTTATTATTGAAATTTTTAATTAACTATTGCACAATAAAACAACATGCACAGCAATAACAAGACAATAACGAACAAAAAACGAATGCAACAAAATGAAAATTATGAAAATTATGCCAGACTTTGTTGTCTTTATGAAAATTTATGTGCGTTGACAGTTTTGAACCCCATTTGAAAATTAACCCAACCACTCTGAGCATAATAAAACGCATTTAATGTGCACTAGTTGGGTAGCGAAAAAACTCTAAAAATAATAAAGAATGGTACTTTAAAATATTTCATGTGGTTTCCAATACCCTGCAAATTGAGACCCTAGATATTATTTCACTTAGCAAATAAAAAGAAAATAAAGATTTTACAGAGTATTATTTATCTAAAATATTGCATTTATATATTTTAGTAAAACAGCTAGAACAAAAAAATTAAATAAATAAATTTTAATTGAAAGTTTACTATGAAAGCAACAAGTTTTCTATCATTACTTTTTCAACAAATTTCAAATATTTTTCTTAGATTTAAGCGAATAAAAATTATTTTTTAATACAGTTTTCTTTATATGTAGCAAACAAAATGAATTTTAAAATATTTAATTATTTAAAATTAATTTTTATATACTTCTAAGATAATTTGGCGAATTATTTTACTGATTTTTTTTAAATTATCAATTACATATTTTATTGATCTTAAAAATCGCTTTTAAAATCGAAATTTGAATTTTCCCAGAGTATGTTTGAGTCGTCTAGTTTTCTAGTCTAAATTGACTACTTGTTTTTCTTTCATATTTTACGATTGCGTTTTTTTATTGTCTCGACCCCTGAGTTTGTGGGCAAGGGGGAAGGGCATCGCGTTGATTGCACGCACCATGCAGGTTGGCATTTTATTAATGAGATTAATCAATTTTTTTCTTTCTGTTTATTTTTTTTATTTTTTATTTTTGGTTATTATTATTGTTTTGTGCCTGGTATGCTTGAGGGTCAGGGAGAGTTGGTAGTACCGGATTCTGGTGGTGTTTTTTACGATGCTTTTTTTTTTGGCCAGGGCTTAATATTTATGTGGGAGTTGCCGTCGTGAACTTGGCCAGGTTCTTTATATCTCGTTCTTTTTTCAGTTGACGGCCTTTTACGATCTGTCAACGCCGTCCCTATGTGTGGAATATATGAGCTCAATTGTCTTTTTTACGACTGCAGCTCATTTGACTCGCCTCTGTCAACAGTTTACACAAAACAACAACAAACATTTTATGTTCACTACAAAATGTATGAAATGTACTGCTAATAGCAACCGTCCCCAAGAGGGCCAAGAGTGGTGAGGGAGAGGGAGAGGGGCTCTGCACCCCTCTGTCAGACATCAGGTCTTGATGATGTGTAGGCGGCTCTTGTCGCTTTTCCATATCTCCCGCCTCTCCTAGGCCAAGTGCAAACAACTAAAAGGTAAAGCGGAAGTTTTATGACTCTGCTCTATGCATGCACCAAGGGACCAGGTTGCATGCCACACTCTCAGACCCAACAAAAGCCGGCTTCTATGGCTGCAAGCAGAACAAGTAGATTGCTCAGAGTACACGCGGTGTTTAGGGTTAATCTGTGTTGTTCTTCTGGCTGTGTATCAGGCGCCAATTGGAGGCGACACCCAAAGGTGCAAGCTGGGATTGACAGCTGAGCGTTTAACAGTCATAAATCCTGGCTTGATTTCATTAGAGCACTAATTAAACACAGCTGAAATTGCTGCATTTGTTTGCTCTCTGACATGAACCCTCCTGGCACTTTATCAAAATTTATGCGCTGTAATTAAGTTTGCAGCGCGTCTAAATTGCATATTTTGTTGGGGTTTTATAGAGAGATATCCTTTTGGGGTATGCAATAAAAAATACAGATAAGACAACAAGCTGAATAGTTTTGAATAGAGTGAACTATTGATCATGTAGAACAAGCTACGAAAAGCTTAAAAAATTTAGTTTTTTTTAAAGCTAAACTTAATTTAATTTATTTTTGATCGTTTGTCCTGAATACGGAAATAATTTATAAATTGCTGGCATTAGAAATACATATTTAAGTAAAATAATAAATTATATATTCTTTATGAAAGCTACTTTAATCAGAATCAGAAAAATATCTTATCCTTTTTCAAACTCCTCTCGTTTTGTCGCATATTTATATCTCGATGATAGACATACGTGTATTTGCAGTTATATTTGATCAAAAAGTCTGAACCTTATTCAACTTTATACCTAATAAATAAATAAAATATACATATATTCTTTATTAAATGTTGCTTAATAATCACCAGAATCTGTTAACTCTTCTCCAATTCGTCCCTTCTTTGCGGATAATAATATCTCTCAAAATATTTCTTAAAAAACACATGTATCTACAGTTAGATTTTTTAATAAAGTGGAATAAAAATGTCGATAGTATTTGTTTTTTTTGTAGATTTCTTTATAAAAATCTCATCAAAACCTTATTCAACTTTGCGCATTTGATTTTCCGTGCATGTCAATTTTAAGTAACATTTTTTAATCTTATCCCCAGACAATATGTCTTTTGTTTGCATATTTTTGTATGCGCTGTGTCTTTTTTGTGACAAAACGTTTCCTTGGCATTCTGTTTGTTGGCTCATCAGATGCGTAAAACCGCCATAGAAACTGCTACAAAAACGCTGCGGGCCATTTGCCAGCAGAGCTCAAAGAGTGTTTGACAAACGTTTGCTGATAAACTGCAAAAAACAGAATGAATAGACGAGAAACAACAACGGCGAAATGAAACCGAGACGAAACCAAAACTGTGCAACAATTGCTCAACAAAAAGGCAATTAAATTCTACGAAATTTCGGTGTAAGTCTCAGAGCCAGGCCACAATGCAACTCTGGCCATAAAAGCGCAGCGAGTGAGCCTCAGTCGGGGGAGTGAGAATCGGAAATCGGTAGTCGTAAGTAGCCCAAAGAAAACTCTCTAACAATGCGAGCGATTGAGGCCGTTTTAAGGTCATCCAAAAAAAATAGAGAGAGGGAGAGGGACACAAAAATAGCAAAACAAATAAGCAGTAGCCTAAGACTCTGGTCAGGGTCTATTTGGGATTATTGTCTCGGCTCTCAGGTAGACGCTGCGACTGCCGATCTGAGCATCTGAGCGTCATCAGGTGGCATGACAATTAAAATTAGGTAACACGGTGAAAATTGGAAAGTTGCCGCCTCTCGGCCAGAACTTTGAACTGCCCGACGAGACGTGAAAAATGGACTTTGATGCTGCCGCCGACTGCTGCCGCTGATGAAGTAATTTTCAGCGGTTCAGCCGTAGGTATTTAACTAAATATTTTGATTAAAGCCATGCGGCTTTAAGCCAGGTCTGCATAGAAAAGTAAAATCAATAGACTTCCGTTGCCGCTTTATTTAAATGGCAAGTTCACGCCCGACGCCGTCGTCTGTCCATTAAAAGCAAATTCCTCAAAACTTTTTGGCTGTCAGCAGCAAACAATGTCAACATGCCCAAAACATGGGCACGGTCTCCGTCTCCGTCTCCGTCTCCATTTCTGTCCGTCTCCGTCTCCGTCTCCGGCTGAATTCTCGCTCTCAATTCTCGGCTGTCCGGGTCTTTGTGCCTGTTACGGTCACCCTTAAGAAAAATCTACGTATATATTCATGCGAAAATTTGTTAACTTTTTCTTGCAGGCCTGCGCTATTCGGGTCGAAACACAAAAGGGCTAAGCTATACAATTTTTGGGGCCATCTATCGCTGTCGCTCAGCAGACTTCCTACTCCCTTTTTAGCTGGGTTTTTTTCTTATTCATGAGCACACAAAAATAATACAAATGAAAATAATAAAAATACAAATTGAAAGGAAAACAAAACACTTTTTGTTGTTGTTGTTGTTGTTTCGCCCCTTTCTCGGTCGCCAAATAAAAATAAATATATTATTTTACACGCTGCCAAGACGCGCGCCAGACGCTCAGATCTAATTCAAATTCAGCTGAAGAAGTGGCAAAATAATGTGCCAGCAGGGCGTGCACCATGTGGGCGGACCGAGAGTCCTTGCGTGGGCGTGGGCGGTGGCGTTCCTTAGGCTGTTCTCTGCCAGAGGGGAGCAGGGGCGATGAAGGGGTTGTCTCGCCGCGGGGCGGCGCCCGTGACGACCATAAAAAAAGGCAGGAAAAAGGCGACGCCGGCAAACGGGCCACCCATTTGTTGTACCAAAGCGAAGTGCTCCCCCTCTCCCCTGCCACCTCTCTCTCTCTTCACCTCTCCACCTCTCTCTAACGAGTGTCACCCACACACATGGCCAAAATAACTCAACTCGGTTGCTCTGTATGCGATATGCCAAACGATTGCAGGCTGAAACCAATACGTGTCCTTCCCTGCCAGATACATTAACATATTTGTTTTGTCTGCCATTGCTGTGCGAGCGGGATAGAGTGAATAAAAGAGAGACAGAGAGATAGAGAGAGAGGGCGCTTGTTTCGTGGGGTCTTAAAGTGCCTGAAGAAATTATGGCGACAATGCAAAATATGAAAAGCCACTGAGACACCAGGCAGCCCGTGGCAAGTCCAATTGTCAGAACAAAACAGCACGAAATGTGGCCAGAGTTGGGGCATGGCAGCAGCTGAGCTACCCTTTAGCTTTTGTATTAAAATTATGTGATTTTTATGAAGTTAGCCATAAATTAAAGCAGGATATAGTAGAATAAAATATATTATTTAAACAATATTGTACTTATGATGGTAAAAAGCTGTTGGGAAAATTAAATAATAGAGAACTTCTTTAAATTATTTATTAAAAACAATTGCTAAACTTTTGAAAATGTTATTAAAATTCAATTAAATATTTCTTTGGAATATTTATAGTATTTAAAATTAATTTGTTTATACAATTCTCAAAAGCAAACAATTTGATATAATTTTCACCAGTTCTACGAGTTAATAAAAATAAAAATAAATGGAAAATTTTTTTGAACGTAAATATATTTTAATAATTTAACATTTTGTTTATGTATATATGTCTTAAAAAATGTATGTTGATATATAATAAATCATGTATAACATGTTTAAAAGCATATTAAAATATTATTATAAATATAAGCCATACAATTTAATATTTTATTTTGACTGGAAATAAATTATTTCCAATTTATTGTACAAATATTTGTTTGTCAAATTTTAATTTGTTTTATATTACATCTTATAATTTTTTCAATTAAATGTAAGATTTGTTTTATAATAACAAACTATTTTCAAAATGTTATATGTTTATATATGTTTAGTTTTCATATTTTTAAAATATTTATATATAGTTGGGTTATATTCTATTTTTATTAATTTCATTTTATTTTACAAATATCTCTCGTTAAATTCAAATGTGTTTTATGTTTTATTTTATATATTCTATTAAATGTAAATATAAATTTATTTATATTTTAATTATTATGCTAAAGGATGGCCTGCAGCATTTAACAGTGCTTGGTAATTGCTTTCTTTGCTGCAACTAAGCCCCACTTAGACACTTGGACCATATATAACATATCTAAGCATACATCCAATCAACCCATGGACATGTGGGCCTTTCTAACGAGTTCTGGCAGCTATCCCACAGTTTTTGCGCTCACTCAGTCCATATTGCGCCGTTTTTCCACTCGCTCACACTGGGTTTTCCTGCTCGTTCTTTGTAGCTTTTATTCTGACATCCACTTAGAGAGCTCAGGCATAAAAAACATATGTTGCCATTTGGGTCCTTTCACTCTTTCTCTTGCTCTTGCTCGTGGTCGTGGTCGTGGTCCTGGCACTGGGGGTCGGTTGTGCTTTTTCCAACAATTGGTTTTTAGGTGGCAGTCGAGCACATTTTAAGTGGTAATCATTTACGCTTCGCAAATAAATACCGAGTTTGTGATTTGAATTTTCTTCATGCTCCCAAAAAGCACCACCCAGACAGCTGGCATTTGCCACTCTTTCTCGCTCTGTCTCCCTCTCCGATGTTTTCTGTCTCGTTTTGGGGAGTTTCATCCTGTATTGTTTTGTTTCGTTTGTTGTAAGCTTTCGCTTTTCTCAGTTTTCGCTTATTTTTGTAGCTTTCTCTTACGCTTCCGTCCCTGTCATAAAAATCGGCGGCCTTTGAGCGTTGTAAATTTTAAAGGTACCGCCTCCGCTTTCTGCCGCTGTCCCTCTGTCCCTCGATCCCCCGACTTTTGTCTGTTGTTTTGTTTGTTTTTGTCATCACAAAAAGCTGCAATAGGTTCGGTTTATAGCGCGACCCTCGGCAGGTTGCAGAATTAAAGTTAAGTCGCCTATGGGCTTTACACCTTTTTATTTTTGGCACACCAGACTTTGCTTAATGAGGGTCTGTTCCTGATTTTTATTGATGCCTCACTGACTCAAAATGAGCCATTGCCATTGAAATTGTCAACCCAATCTAAGCCCAAGCCATGAAATCGAAATGCTGACATTAAATCAGCTAACATGTGCTAAATTCTATACAAACCGAACAGCAAATAAACTAAAGCAAAGCTTTTGAATAAATGCTGATTTTATAGCTAAAATTTCGAGAGTTTAAAGAGAGCTTTAAGTTCAGTTTTAAGTAGAGTTCAACATTCATTTTGAAATTATTTTACTCCAATTTTTAAATCTACAGTTGAATATAATTTCTTTATAATACCACGCATTTATTGTAAATTTTTCCTTAATAGAAGTATTCTGTTCCTAATTGTTTATTATCTTTAATTAATTAAATTTCCATCGAGTATTTTTTTTGGTAACTAACCCAGCAGCTTTATGAGTTGGATTTAGTATCGATAGCTATTTGACTTCCTGGGTAACAAATTCAGGCTATTATTTAGCTCCCTTTCACATGGTTATTCTAATTCGTCTATTCCAATTACATTGAGGCCGTAAACCGATCTGAACTCGTTTTGTGGTACTTTCATTGAAGCCCCTAAAAGTAAAAACCAAAAACGAAAGTTCAATTTTGTGGTCGAAAATAGCTTTGTAGAAATGAGAAAACACTATTTCAAATGTACCAGATGGATGGCCCAAGACAAGACTCGGTTACAGCCACAGCTGGCCAAGTCAATCCGGCCAGAACGGAGCGGGCTCTAATGAATTGGCCGCGTGTGCGCAACCGCAGTTAATGACACACACGCACGATGGAAAAACAAGAAGTAGAAGAAGTGAATGAGAAGCTGAAAAGAAGTAGTAATAAGAAGCAAAAAGATTCCGGGGATCAACCGAAGCTGGCATGCTCTGAAAAATCTATAGTAATTCGATAGAGATGCAGAGAAGAATTTAATGAAATATTGATAAACGAATTATAAAAAATTATTAAATATTTAAAAAATATTGAAATATTTTCTTACTAAGAATTATGCATTAATAATATGAAAATTAATTCAAATATTTTTAATTTTTTATTCAATAGCAATAACTAATTAATGCAAGCGACGTATATTTGGATAACGGAAATGGGTAAGTCTGTTTAGCTAGTATCAGAGACCTTAGGATTGACAAAGGTCACGTTATCTGTATATGAAACTAGGTCTTATTGAGGACTTGAGAACCTCTGGTTATTGAAGAATGCAATCATCAACGAACCCATCCACGTAAGTTTATAAGCTTACGCTGCAGCTCAGGTTAGAAATTTGTAATACCCCAGCTTAGAGTATCGTCAGAAGTCTGAAAACTGACTCAAAACTCGAGTAACACGATCAGGTGCGAACAAAATTATCAGAGCCCACAGACTGGCACCCATTGGATGCAGATGAAGTCGAAGACAGAGCAGATGCCAAAGCCGGCGGCAACAAAGGGAAGAAGGAGAAGAGACTGAAGAGACAGCTAGAGGTGGAATGAAAGAGAGCCACAGATAAACCATAAAAAAGAGGCTGATGCAGAGCTGAACAAAAAATCAAAACTTGCCGCGAAGTTAATTATAATTGCCTGGGCAAAAATACAATAAAACTAAAGTCAGCTCAAGAAAACGAAGCAGAGATGGAAAAGGAAAAAAGGTTCGGGTAGTCGGTTCCATGGAGAGCAGCAACAATACTAACAAAAGGCAAACGCAAGTCAGGTCGTTGGTTTTATTGATTCGACTTTTTTCTTCTTCTATATAGATTTTTTATATATTTTTTTGTATTTTTTTTTGAAGTGTGCGTGTGCCGGCATCTTAAATAATTTTTCATTTGAGGCACGTCTGTCTGGGTTTGTGCTGCTGCTTATGAAATATCATTCGATGTGTGTTTGGGATTGCTGCGATTTTCGGTTTTCATAATTATATTTAATTTCAAGGTTGCTGCGCGGCGGAAAACAACAATAATATAATTGCCTCGAAACAATAATCGACGGCTCTGGCCGGCAACTGCTTAACGCCTTGTCAGAACAATGGCCTCAGCTCTATGATTAGCCCCCAAAGATATTAGATATACCCCATATACTATATATATATGTATGAACAGTTAAGTATCTGGCGATCCCATTGTGGTGTGTGGGCGTGTGCCAAGTGCTGGGAATTAGCTCAAGTGCACGGCTCACATGTGAGAAGCACAGCACGAATCACTTGGAAATACAATAATCAGCTGTATGCGAATGGATAATGGATTTGTTATTGGGCAACATTTGTACGAATTGGGGTCTCTGGCCATGCGAATTGATTGAAAATGCTCAATTATATGTCAGCTGTGGACAATCAGAGATATGCAAATTCAATTATCCATGCGGTTTGATGTATCAATTGAGACAAGATTCAATTGATTGGCCATCATTAGGCAATTTTAAAAGCGGAAAGATCTGCAACTGCTTTTATGATAGTTTTGGAGTTAAAGAAAGACTCTTGAAGATAAGTTTAGTTTAACACATGTTAACAGAAACTTCTATATAAAATTTGGCTTACAATAAGTTTAAGTTCTACAATAATAAATTTTTTCAAAATTTGTTTACGTTTGATATGGTTACAAAAAGGGTTCAAGAATCATGTTTTTAAAGGTACACAGCAAAAAGTGAAAAAAACTGATGTCTTGGTTCTAAACGATTTTTATCAAAATATTAAATAGGAAAATGATTGATAAATTAATTTGAATTTATCATAAATTTCTTAATTATAGACCCATTTTAATTAAATGTATCTTTTTATATACAGTCCAAACCTTTTGAATAACTACCAACATACTAAGCCCAACTAGAGAATTTTAGTTTTCAAAATAAAAACACCTTGAATACACCCACCAAAAGTGCTAAAAGCAGTTATTAAGTCTTACCAAAATATCTGATGTTGCAGTCAACATTTCCAATGAACACTTAGAGATGCTGTCAACCGAAAAATGCAGCAACTGCTGATAGCAGTGATGATGTTGATGCATATGATGATGATGTTGCAGCTGATGATGAAGTTGTCAGCAGACAATTGAAAGATTTCGAGTCTTGTGGTTATTGACATATCAATTTCTCAGGCCATGTAAACATATCAAATCGATCGTGCAACTTGTCATGCCCAAATAGATCGAAATGCCAAATGGATGTCAGACACTAAATGAAATTGTAAACAGACAAACGGACAAAACAACAACAACAACAACAACAATAACAACAACAACACTGCACTTGGACTGTGACGCATTGTGTTCAAAAGAAATTAAAACGAAATCGAATCAAACATTGCCAGAACAAACAAACAAACAAACCAACAACAGCTTGGAAATATTGTAACCAGCCAAGCAGCTCAATTTCGATTTCGATTTTCAGAGCGCCAACAAAGTCCATGTTAAATAATGTTCATTGTTGCTGTTGTTGTTGTTGCTGTTGTTGTTGGGGCTTTCAACGCCTGCGCAAAAGTCAAGCGCGACAAGCATCATAAATTGAACTACAACATGCTAAACAATGACAACAACAACAACAACAACAACAACAACAACAACAACAACATCCACAACATCAACAACAACAACAAGCGCAACCGGCAGGTATAACAACAACACGACTTTTGCTTTTGTCGTGCTACGTTGCACCACACCCACCCATGCAACAACAGCAACAACAACAGCAACATTAAGCACCAGCAGACTTAGTTCGCATTTACACTTTGAACTTACTTTATGAACTATTTTCATATGTCATTATAGTATAAATTCTGCGCTGAACAGATCGCTTTTACTTTTATAAAATAGCAATAATAAAATAACAATAAATTATAAATAAAAAAATTAAAACAATAAACAAAATAAATAAAATCAACATTGAAATAACAGATAACAACTTTCCATATGGCAAAAAAACACAATTTACACAATTTTTATATTTATTTATTTAAAAGTCGTCTAAGACCAGTTTGCCAAGAAAAATTAAATTACAAATTAAAAATAAAAATAATAAAATAAAAATTAAAATAATTAAAATTTAATTTAAAAATATAAGATAAGACAATTAATCAATAATTAAATAAAAAATAAAATTACTTATGAATTAAGGAAATAAAGTTATCATTTGAATCACATAAAATATTAACTCAAAAAGATATGGAAGAAATAGTTACGGTATTGCAAAAATTAAACAAGTACAAATCGAAATAGACCAAAGCAAAATAATGTATAATATATTTAGTTTTTGAAAATACAATCATAAATTATTACATTTAAATATTTAATAAAAAGTTCTTATTATAAATTTCATATAGTAGTTGCAACCATGAGGTTAAACATCAGCTATTCCTATACACATTACAAACGCAGTCGAAAGGGAACAAAGCATAATAATATTATATAATACATATATAATAATGTATACAATGCACAATAAAAAAATAATTTATTAATAATAATAATTAATTTATTTACATATTTACTAAAAAATGGTCACAAAGTTCACAAAAACAGTCTGAAGCAACTTTATGAACTCGCCAACGTGTAAACGCGTATGAACAACAGCAATTTAGTCAATACACATAGATATGCATCTATAAACCTGGTTCAGCTCCACTACAGCTCCAACTTTGTCTGTCTCTCGCCCTCGCTGCCCTGCCCCCTCTCCCCCTCTCTCCCATCACCATATCTCGCTATGCGGCAACTTATTGAATTTCACACGCAAAATGGAGTGTCTAAGTGGCAGCAAGGTAATCTGGAGCTGCCACTCCACCCAGGCAGCTTTCGGTGTCTTAGAAACATACAAAAATGGAGAAAAAATGGAGAAAAAATTGAGAAAAAAAAGAAAAACTCCAAGTAACGATCGCTTAGTCATGTGTTTTGTGTCCATGTCGAAACTATTGAGATCACTCAACAGCGTAGAACCGGCAAACAACACAAGTTTCAACGCCAGCTCCAGCTGTGTTTTGCTGTTTTACCTGCTGATCGGGGTTTCTCTCGCCCCTTTGTGTAGCCTTAAACCGATTATGGCCACAAGTACATTATGCAACAGGCGGCGGTAAGTGCGAGTAGTCAATACCCATTATATCGAGTACAATTTTCAAATAGGTTAGGCTAGGTAGATAGTACGCTGGAAAGTTATTTGGATATTGTTGGCATCCCTAGTTTACAATGCAAAAGAAAAAGATTATTATTGAATCAGATGGGAAACTTATCTGGTATTCAGAGTGTAGAGTTTGAATATCGTCTATTTATACCCTGTACCCATTCAAAAGTGGGAAAACAGGGTTATTTTAATTAGGCTTTCCTATTGAATGTATACTTCTTTTGTTAAAATTCGTCGAAATTTTCGTTTAATTTCGTTTTTGAATCAGGGAACGTGATCTAATTTAACATTACTAACATACTTGACATTGTTAGACATAGATATACAAAATATAAATATACAAAAGCCAATTAATATAAATACAATAACATAAATAATTTAAAAATTTAAAAAATAAAAAAAATAAATATAATAAATTTAAACATAATATATTATATTTTGGCAGATTATCAGAGAACTTAATTATCATTAGAAATGTTTCGATAAATTAATATTTTTTAATTTAATATTAAATGTAGTTTAATAAGATGCACGAGAAATTCGTCATTGGAATTCAAAAAAAATAACTAAGGAAGACTTTAGTCCAGATGTGCCCACTCCATAGCTCTCGCTGCTCTTTATCATATGGGGAGAGCTCTTGCTTATGGGGAGAGCCTCTCCGTTTAGGCACCTCTGCTTCAGTCGGACGTAACCGAGAGATTCGTACAGAGAGAGATTCAATGAGATTCAATCACGCCACAACTCTTATCGCCTAGTGTTTTAACTGTTATTTAGATCTGTACTCATCTGAACACACGCACACACACAACCACAAACATACATGCGATGTACTTGCTCTTGCTTAGAGAGAGAGACAGAGAGAGAGAGAGAAAGAGCGAGCAAAGCGTAGAGCGAACTGCGCAGTAGCGCGAGCGCCGCAGCCACCAGCAGGGCTGCCAATTTAGACACTTTGTGGCTAGATCTAGCCACTTTTTGATCGGGTTAGCCACTTTTTTTTTTCGAAAATGCTATCACCACAAATCTAGCCACTTTTTGGTTTCATTTAGCCACTTTTAGCCATTTCGTTCATTTGCACTTTTGAACACAAATTTCGGTTTGAAAATGCTGCGTTTAACCAAATTGGGACTAGATTTTACTACTTCACTCGTGTAAGTGCCTTCAAATTGTATGAAGAAAGACCTTTTTTTTTTTTTTTTTTTTTGCTTATTCATCAAATTTTGTCGCATTTCAGCTAATAATACTTGAAAAAAAACATTTAGCCATTTTTAGCCACTTTTTTCGTCAATTTTAGCCACTTCTGGCCCAAAAAATCTGGCAGCACTGGCCACCAGCAAAAGAAGCGGACTGGTAAGGGAGTTTCTCTTGCTCTTCATTTTTGGCGGTAACTGATAAGGAATCAGCGAGAGCGCAGCCTGCAAACACTATAAATACTGCTGCTGCAGGGCTGCTAATCGCATTGCAGTTTCTGCCGTCATGTGGTTAAGACGTGTGGTGGGTGCTTGTGCTTTGTGATTGTCTCGCTGGCCGAACTCTCGCGGCCTAACTGGCTGCCTAGCTCTTGCTGCCCAGCTCTTGCTGCCCAACTCCCACTGCCCTAAATCTTACTGCCTTGCTCTTGGTGGTTGACCCTACTCTCGATGGCCGAACCCGCGTTGGCCCAACTCCCGCTGCCTTACTCAGACGGACATGCAGACGGACTCAGCTCATCGGCCTGATTAGGAATGTATATTTTTTCTCATTTGCACTAACTTAATAGACCCATTTGTACTCTATTCTATTCTCTTTATCTTATCCTCGTTTTGGCTGCAACACATGCTGCTCGGCAAATAATTTACCCATTGATCTGTTGTCAGGGCACAGTGTGGCTCTTTCGAATGGATTTCCTCTTGTGCTCGCATATTTCCCACACGCTTTCCACTTGAGTGTGGCCGTATACACATATACACTCCACTCTGCATACTCTCGTGGCGGATAATCAAGAGCTCTGACCCGAGGGCGAGTGTGTGCCGAGTATTTTGAATCAGACAAGTCGCATATAACAGTATAAAGTAGAGCAGAGCATTGATCTTAATTATAAATATGCATGCAAGCCCAGTGTGTGTGTAGTATAATAAAATGCAAATGTGTCAATTAAAGTGTGCTTTATTTTGACAACGGCAAATGGTCCTACACTTTCCCCCCACACCCCCTGGACCTCCCTAGATCCAGTCTTTTGCTGTTCATTGAGCTGGCATTGCGTTGGCTGTGGATGAATAGATAAATATGCTTATAGAGACAGCACTTGGTTGTCAGTTGATGTGGAGTGTTGCTTTGGCTGCCAGCTGGTTGTTGACCTCACACAACCAACATGCACACACTGATACAAATATGCACACAGATACTCACTAACACTCACACAACATGAAGTGCGCCAACAAAGCGTCGTTTCACTTACAATTAAATGACGTCGACGACATTTCTACAATTGTTTGCCACAAAACGCAACGGGACATCAATAAAAACGAGACCCTAGAGTGTGAGTAGGGTCTGTGTATGGTTGTGTGTGTGTGTGCATATGTTTTGTGGTTTGGTTACAAAAGGCCAGCGATCGGTCAATGTGCCAGTTGCCCGCATCAAATGGCAATCAAAATAACGCTCTCAGCTCTGCACTTATGCAATGCCCCACGATGTGCATTGATACGTAGGACCAGGCCGGACCAGGGCCTGGCACAACATTTAATTGAGTTATTATTACAATTTGCATAACACGAAACTACAAAAACAGAAAGCAGAAAACAGAAAACAAACCATCAGCATTACGTCGCTTTTCTAATTAGTCAGCCCAAGCGCCACACGTGCGCCCGAGTCTCTGCTGCCAATCACTTTCGATTCGGGCCGGTTTCCCTCCATCGATTGCAATCGGTTTGAGTTAGAAATCGAAGTGCAGGGAGTCGAGTGCTAACTGGGTGGACTGCAGATTCATAAGTGTGAAGTTAGTTTGCCTGGGGGAATATATACATAGCATATATACTAAAAATATACCTATGGAGTGCAGCTGTCAAACGTAAGGACCTTACTTAGGCAATTGCTTAAAAATATTTGCAATTTTCTTTATATCAAAATTTCATTGTACTTATAAACTTGGTGCTCAGATAGTTTAAATTTGACTTCAGTTGCCAAACTACAGAAAATAAACGAACAGTCGAACGCAATCTACAGTGGGAGACTATGCAATAAATGCATGTATGTATTATACGGCTTTACTAAACACTAAATAGAATAGCTCTAACTACAATAGTTTTCAGTTTTTTTTAGATAATTATAGGAGGTTGGCATAGCTATATGGCGAGATCGAGATCGGATAACGAGAGTTTGTGCAGGCGAGGGCTAGGCAGCAAGA
This sequence comes from Hypselothyrea guttata, assembly GCA_035045125.1. NCBI lineage: Eukaryota > Metazoa > Arthropoda > Insecta > Diptera > Drosophilidae > Hypselothyrea > Hypselothyrea guttata. The sequence continues at coordinate 23,029 of JAWNNJ010001478.1, forward strand.
GTTCGGCTAGCGAGAGTTCAGCCAATGAGAGTTCGGCCAGCGAGAGTTTGGCCAACTAGAGTTCAGCCAGCGAGAGTTAGGCAAGCGAGAGTTAGGCAAGTGAGAACTAGGCAGCAGGAGCTAGACAGCAAGAGTTCGGTCAGCGAGAGTTCGGCTAACGAGAGTTAGGCAAGGGAGAGTTCGACTAACGAGAGTTCGGCAAGCGAGAGCTGGGCAGCAAGAGTTTGGTCAGCGAGACTTCGGCCAATGGGAGTTAGGCTAGCGAGAGTTTAGCTAACGAGAGTTGTTCAAGCGAGAGTTAGGCAAGCTATAATTAGGCAGCAAGAGGTAGGAGGCAAGTGTTCGGTCAGCGAGAGTTTGGCCAACGAGAGTTAGCTAGCGAGAGTTAGGCAACCGAGCGCTAGGCAGCTGGAGCTAGGCAGCGTAAGCTCAGTCAGCGAGACATCGGCTTACGAGAGTTGGCCCAACGAGAGCTAGGCAGCGAGAGTTCAGCCAAAGAGAGTGAGTGTACTATTTTTTTATTTCAGGCGCTTACATATGTAGTTCCCGCTCGGGCGCCAAAATTATGTCTGTTTACACTCCCCACTTTGACTCTGTCTCTCTCTCCAGTTGGACGCTTGCCATTTCATGCATATTTTTGATTGACGTAATGCAACGTGCGCGTCAGCTCGTCAGCTTGTCAGTTCTTCAGTCCGTCAGTTCGTCAGTCCGTCAGCGTTGCGGTTTCCGGTCGTCAGTGTGGTCCGTTTGGTCCACTGCAGTCCGGTTGTCGGTTTGGTTCCATTTGGTTTTCGTTTCGTTTCGTTTTGCTTTGCTTTGCTGCACACGTAAATTTATGTTTATTGACGTTTGTCAACAATTTATTTAAATTTATTGTGACAGCTTCTTTTTTTCGTGTCTGCCTGACAGCTAAACAACTTACACACACGTATATATAATAATGCCCATAGGTGTATCTGTGTGTAGTATGTGTGTTTGTATCCCGCACAGGTCATTTCCACACATCTTGATGTATTAATCGAGTGTGGCAGAAGCAGGGGGCGTTAATCATGCGCAGTTGATAGATGCCATGTGTTTGTTTTTGTTTGCTGCTTTTCTGCTTTTCTGTTTCTCTTTTTATTTTTTTGTTTTGAATTCTATAAAATGCAGGTGGATCAATTAGCATGTGCAGCTAACAAGAGAGAAGTCAAAAAATTAGTTATAGGCAATTGATCATACGAAGTCTGAGGGGCGTAGTTGCATATGCTGGAACATTTGCCATACACGATTGTCTGGCTTATTAGACCAATTAAAGTAAACGTTGGTTGCCTAATGAGGGAATGTTATTTATAATATTTTTTCTCCATCTAAATTGTTTTTTTTTTTTTTTTTTGTGAAAATATAAAAATTTATTTACTTTATTTTATGGTATACTATTACTGTTATGTGTAGTAATTTATACCATAGTGATGTGTAATATTTCAATTTATATATACAATTGTATATATTTACTCCTAAAAAATAGGGTTTTTACAAATATTAAGTTATAGTTATATTCGTCTGTTTGGTAAGTCAGTTGAAATTGTTGAAATTAAAAAAATATAGACGTGATAAACATAGTCGAAAAAGTAGCTTTAAATGAATTATATAGATATAAATATTTTAACCAAGTATTTTTCCTATTGGTATTTTCAGCATGGCCAGCTAACCTATTAATCTATATTTTTACACCAATGAACACCCTTTCTTAATCGCCATTTTCTATCTGTTACACTCTCCGTTCTTGTGGCATGACTAATGCAGCCGTGTTTTTTAACTGCTTCCCAGGAACTTTGCAGACTTTAGTCTGACCAGCATTGATGACTAAACGGAGCGGAAAAAATTTAGTTTAATTCCTTTCGCATTTAATTTATTGTTGGCTTCAGGGGCCTGTGGTCAAAACGAAGCCGCATAAAAACTGCAACCCTTTATTTTATTTATAATATATATGTATTTTTGGAGCTCGGCGAGTTGGGGATACTCTTATTTACGTGTGCTGCGAAAAGGCAACCTGTGCCAGTGTGGTATGTGCGGAGACTACAAAACAAGCGCAGACATAAATCATAAGCGTCGGTGGCGGCGAGTTACCCAGAAAAGATACAACTTCAGCGCAGATACAGATACAGATACGGATACAGATATAGAAAATGGCAGTCAAAGTTTTTAACAAGCATTTAACGATTTAATTTGGCAAATACAAAACAGAGGGGCAGAGTGAGAGAGGGAGAAACTAGCAAAGGGTTTAAGAACTAACCAACGGATATTTATGGGTCGAAGGCGCAACCTTGCCAGAGCGGCAAAAAAAATACAAAAAATACAACTGAACTCATATTAAAAAGAGCACAAAAAAGGCATAACAAAACGCGACTGGGGAATTGCTAACTGCGGCAACTGTTGGCAGTGCTGTCCCATATGCAAAAGTGCCCCAAATGGGTTGCAGAGGCGGGTAGTCGAAGGGGGTCGCAGAGGGTCGCAGGGGGGTTCGCTTATCCCGCATGGCATAGACTGACTGGACCTGAAACACTTTACCAGTTCCCAGGACTTTTTTTTTTCGAGGGTTTTGTGAGCAATTTTTAAGTTTCCAACTCTGGCAGAGTCAGCAATTTGCTCTGGCCATATTTCTCCAGACTACACACATGCATTTTAATGTGTGTTTTGGCTTTTCGTTCGCTTAGTTGGCCACTTTTATGTGCTCTTTTCATATACCCTATAGCATGGAGAAATTTTCCAAGAGCTAAGAATGCTGTATAGATGAAAGATTAAAGAGTTTATGGCAGTTTATTCAAGGTGCTTGCCAAAGGTTAATTGTAGCCACAAAGCAAAGCTAAATATACACTTTTTAATACAAAAGGGTTGAACTTGCTGCGAAAGTATCAAACCCACGTTGGGCGCCACAATTTTAATGTATGGCGCCCAACGTGTGTGTACTATGCTTTATATTTTTATAATTTTTAAAATTGTGGCACCCAACGTGGGTTCGCTGCACTTTATAAAAACTCGTAGACAGTTTCAAACTATAATAATAAGTATTCTCTTGGGCATATTTATAAATATTCATTAATTAATGCTTATTATAATATCAAAACTTCGCTTTACAGGATAACTCTTTAGCTCACCACAAACAACTCTAACACTTCAACTCGTTTCTATTTGCCTTCGATATTTGTGAAATGTGCCTTTGACTTATTGGCTGCTGCAGTTCAGTTTTTTTTTTTTTCAGAGCTCAAATTAAAGGATTCGAAGGCTCGACCGCAATCATTTATCGACTGCTGGCGTTTGGCTTTGCTCCGGTTTTTTATATATATTTTTCTATCTATCCGACTAAGTAAATGCGCCATAATTTATGTTTGCCTGCACCATTAAAATGTGTGTATGTGTATGTGTATAAGCTGGGCCATAAAAGCTCCAGCGAGGGTTGTTTTTGGTGTTTTTGTGGGATTTTGTGCCATTTGTTTTACAGCCAGTGGGTTTTTTATAATTTATTTTTATCCTTTGCTGCTAATTGCACTTCTCAGCAATTGATTTAAATTATCAGCGGCAAATGCTCATGCATGGTAGGTTTCATTATTATTTTCATGCATGGTATATAATATTCTTGCTGTTTTTTATAGTTATATAATTTTATCATTTATTTGTATACATGTAATAAATTTTTCATAAATTTACGGTTGCAACTGGGTTAACCAGCGTTGAAAAACGCTGCAATTAAGCTGCACGCAAAATGCGAAAAATAAATGTTGCCACATGAAACAAAAGCACATAAACAACAACAAATTGCTTGTAAGTTTATTAAAAAGTCTGTCAGTGGCATATGTGCATGCACATATATTTTATTGTTGTCATTGGTTTGCATAAATGTGACATAAACAAATGCATAAATTTCACTTTATGGTGCGATGCAAACTTTAAATGCAGTTTTTATACGACGCCTGTTGCGGTAATATTATCGCCGACAATCTGCATTAATATATACGCATTTGCTCTGCATTAAATTCATAAATAATCATTATACAAAATGCATATAACTTAGTCGATTTAAATACCAACTAAATTCAGAACTCACCAAAACTTGCCTTAAATAGAATACAGCTTGTTAATTATAACGATTATATTGACAATAATTATAGTAAATTTAAGCGCTAGCAAATTTGTCAGATATTTGTAAACTTTCTCAACGATTCCAATGCAAATTAGCATAATTATTTAATATGCTTCGATGCGTTAAAGAGGCTCTCTGAGAAAAAGCCAAATGGTCCATTAAAGGCAAACACACTCAGACATAGGGACAGCTGGACGGATGCAGAGCAACTTGTTAGCCATAATGGCCAGTAAATTAAACATTTAATTTATTAACAAACTGCCAGTCGGCAGCGACAACAACAACAGCAACAATCATAATAATAATTATGATAACAACAGCAACAACGACAGCAACAACGACAACGACATTATTTCCAGTGCAGACAACTGCAACAAATGACTTTGGCTCTGCTTTGTGTTTGTTTTGCATTGAGCATTAAGCAGTTGATGAGGCAGTTTTATTTGAGGCAGACGACTCAAGTTTTTAATAGTTTAAAAGCATACACATACACATACACACACACATAGATACACACATAGATACACACATTGATGTTGAAGCAAATTAAGGCTGTTAAATCATAACAAACTCTGAGAGAAATGAGTACGCTCTGTCTTGGCTCTGCCTTCATTTGTAGTTTGCCTGCAGTTGAATTCAAAACGAAACAAATTGCACTAAATTGATAATTAGCCGAGCAGTGTTAGCTAACGGTTTTCCCAGGGGAAGGAAAGGGGGAAAATACTCAAAAGTAGCACAGTTACAGCTAAAACCAGTAAGGACGGGGCAGATTAGTCGGGCGGAAGACTACCATATTCCAGAAATGTGCCAAGTCCGTTCTAATAATTTACACAAATGCAGCAGAGAATGTGATTGTAATATGCTTATTTTGTGGTAAAATTTAATTTACTTTAAAGTTAACATTTTAATATTTTAAAGAAAGCAAACTGATAAATCAGTTGAGACTTTTAATAGACTCTCAACGTGCCAACGAGTAATTTCCGTTATTTTAATAACTACTTTAAATTCAATAAATTTTCATTTTATTACCACATGCTCAGCACTTTATAGCGTTTACATTTTCCCAATATCCACAGCTCCTTTTGAGCTCTGCACCCACTTAAGAAATTGACCCACACAAGCAGGCACATTGCTTCAGATTTTTTTTTTAATATTTTGTTTGCTTCTTTTTTTGTACGCTCTACACAGCGTACTAATGTACTTTAGCCATTGGCTGGCTCAATTTATGACTTTTAAGAATGCATCATATATCATTATAATTGTCAATAATCGTTCGATTTATTTATATTTTTCTCATATGTGTGCGTTGGCATTTTATGGCCATTTGCCGGGGTATCATAAAACTGCGACATTCTTTTTTATTATGTCTTTCCAGCTGCAGATAAATCATGCGAATATGTATATGAAAGCTCAAAAGAAAAGCATTCTTGAAGATAAATATGCTAACATGCCTAAGAAACGAAGCAAACATGATCTACGGGGAAGTTTAAAATTTGCAGTTAAGTATAAAATTTTAACTTAATTATAAATTGCAATAAGGCTAAAATAAAGCTTGAAGTATTAACTATAAACCAAAATATTTGGCATTAAAAACGAAATATTATTTATAAAATTAAAACTATTAGCTAAAATATATGTTGTAACATTAAATATTCATCAAGTATACTCTATTTTTCTAGGGTATTCAAGATGTTTGCATTCTTTTGCGTAAATCCTCACTGAATCGTAACATTTTATTAGGCATAACAATATTTTTTTTTTGCGTTTTCCGCATTTGCATAAGCGCAGGTTCAGCTACAGTTTTCTTTAGGTTTTCCTTTCATGCTTGTGCTGCCTTTTTGGCTCAGATCAAAGGCCGCCTCTATCAATATTTAAAAGCCAACAAGTCAAGGTCATAAGGCCATAAGCAACAGCTCAAAAAAGCCCAACCAAAATTATGAATGAAAGCGGCTGGAGGAAATTTGTGCGTTGTCGTTGCCATTGTTGTTGTTCTTGTGGGGTAAACTAGCTAACTGTCAGCGGGCTTAACTTTACAGCGCCTGCATGAATAAAAATTTAAATAATTTATAAAATTTGTTACTTATGGCGCGCGCTTACCGTTGAGTTTGTTGGCCCTCCAGCAAGCCCCGCAGCTAAGCGAGTAAATATGGCCAAACAATGTTGTGCCCCTGAAATAAACGCTGGGCTGCCGTATGCGTAATCCAAAAATGCCGGTAAACGCGTACAGCGCCTCCACTCCGCATTACCCCAAGCTCCGCATCCGTATCCGACTACGGCTGCGACTACGGCTCCTGCTCCGACTCCGACTCTGACTCCGTCTCCAGCGCCTGTTTCACTTAAGCTTCACGGAAGTCGACTGGGCTCTGGCTGCTTTTGTTGTGGCGTGTGTTTTATTTTATACTCGCTTTCCTTATTTTCATTTTTCAGACCCTGAACCTTGAAAACGTACAACAGGGTCTATTGAGTTAATGTAAGTGGGAAACCCTACAAAATATATCTATATTCTTGATCAGGACGATGAGCTGATTCGATATATCCAACCTATATATAGCCTAGATTTAGATTATGTAGATCGTATCATAATCGGATAAAAAACAGCGAAGATATGCAACAGACAGTTTGCTCGACAATGTTGCTTTATTCAAACCATTACGTACAGGGTGTCCTTTTATCGGTTACGTCCGACTGTCGTCTTCCGGAGACTAATCTGCTTCGTCCTTACAGGTTTTTTGTGTTCCTTTTTTTAACGAATTTTTATGATGTCTATGGCAATGGGGCAGACATTCCTTGTGTGTGGCAACGCCATGGTACATTAAAAAGCGTCTACTGGGTCCACTGTTCCACCGCTCACCCTGCCCCTCTGCATATTTTAGTGTGTAGTTGCGCCGAGTGGCGTAATTTTTGTCTTTTCCCCAAAACGAAACAAAGCAAAATAAACAAAAACAACCAACAAAAATAAAAAAAATACAACGGAAAAAAGTTAGCTGTGGTGTGATAATAGCACGAGTTTTATGCTAAATGGAAATTTTCAGCATGCAATTTGCCTGGCTTAGCTCTCAGCTACGCACCCGCTATCCCCCTATCCCGCTATCCCCTTATCCATCTCCCTATCCGGCTTTTCCACCTGAGCCGTTCTCTCCGGCCCTGCTCTCTCCACCCAATTTGTTGTCAGTCTATTGATTTGTCGCCCGGCGCTGTTTCGGCTGACGGTGCGTATGTGTAATCCCATTGACTTGGCGCGCCTGGCTGCCTTATTTTTGCGTAATTTAATAACTTTGTTTAACATAATTGTCAATTGAAGCGGCGACATCGCCATTTATAGGCCGTTTAATGCGTCACATCGATAACGCTGGCAACACGGCTTAAGTCACCCACATAAAGTGTAATGAGCTTTGAAATTTGATAAAAAAAGCAAGTGAGAGAAAGAAACCAATAAAAATCGTTGCAAATCCTGGCAATGCTGCGACGGACTAAGATACTTACGCCTGGCAATGTTTTAATAATAACCAGAATGGGCGGGGCAGATCAGTCGGACGGGCCCGACTGTAGAATACCCTGTGCCTTTTATTTCATATACAATTTTATAAAACTGTCACACTAAGCGTATCAGCAGTACTTCTTCTTCCCTTATTACGTGCGCCAGCTGCGCTGCGGTGCTGCTGCTGCTGCTGCGCTGCTGGGCTGCGCTGGCAATTGCGTAGCTTATATCTCCTTTGTTTATTAACCGATTTTAATGCGCTTTTCAGAATAGTTAAATATAATTAAAAAGAGCGTTTATACTAAATAACAACATTCTATGATTAATATTACGCTTGTTTTTAAACTTTCAAGTTCAACTATTGTGAAGCTTATATCTCCTGTGTTTCTTAACCGATTTCAATGCGCTTTTCAGGATAGTTAAATATAATACAACAGAGCTTATGTTCCGAATAACAACCTTCTATGTTCAATATTACGCTTGTTATTCAACTTTTTGTGTTAAAAATTCGAGGTTATGTAAGTTTTATTGATTATTGGGCGTCAAGGGGGCGTGGCATCAACGATTTGAAATAAACTTGATCTGCGTATTGAATACACCTACCGATAGCAACCAACACGGCATCTCTAGCTTTTGTAGTTTCCGAAATCGACGCGTTCATCCAGACGGACAGACGGACAGACGGACAGACGGACAGACAGACGGACATGGCTATATCGACTCAGCTTGTCTCCCTGATCAAGAATATATATACTTTTTGGGGTCTGCCACGCCTCCTTCTGCCTGTTACATACATTCTGACAAAGTTATTAACCCTGTTTTTCCCATTTTTCAAATGGGCACAGGGTATAAAAATATATGTTTACACATATCTGAAGAGCCTTGCCAAAGTTTTTTTTGCCACAAATTAAATGTATTTCGTGCTCAGCTGATACAGTTGCCACATTAGCTCACAGTTAATGAATAGATAATTTCAAGCAGCATTGGGTTTAATCTGAGAGAATAATGTATTAAAATATTCCTTGAATAACTTTAGATACTTTTAACATTTTTTAGAAATATTCGTTATTTTAACTTATTAATACAAATTTTATTTTCATTCAATAATATAATATTTAAAGTAGCATTTTGTTTACTTAAAATTGAAATTGAAATAGTAACTTAAAATCTGTAAAATAAAATAATATATAAAATAACACTCATAATATATTAGGAAACCTTAGAAATTTATTATTTTATAATTTTAGTTATATTTTTTTTAAGAAAGAATTTTTTAAGTTGCATTTAAAATATGTGTTAATTAATCAAATAAGAT
>JAWNNJ010001480.1:0-85675 GCA_035045125.1 Hypselothyrea guttata
GCTCGTCGTCCTGAGTCAGAATATATATACTTTGTGGGGTCTACCACGCTTCCTTCTGCCTGTTACATACATCTGTCAGTTGCACTAAATTAATAGACCCTTTTACTTTTTTAAAGTACAGGGTCTAAAAATAGCTCTCAATTGAATCTCTCATTATAAGCTGCTTTTGAAAGAGAACAACAATAAAGCTTCTTTATACTCAAGTAAACTCAATCAAAAACAAAAACGAGTAGAATCAAAATATAGCCATATCTTTTTCCGTTATCTTACTGAGCAGATCGACAAAAGAGTTAACAATAATTTGCAAGCTCAGTGGGTAAGTATAATAAAATATAAGAAAAGCTTGCAAATTTTCTACTTTTACTTCAAAGGGTATTTATGGTTATTTTATAAATCGCAGCAGCAACATCAGTTAAATCAAAATGTAATTTTGAATATGCAAAATAAATATCAGAGAGGAATAACATACATTTACATAAAGTCATTGAGCCTGTTTTACCCATTTTATGGAGTTTCTAAAATTAAAATAAAATGCAAATTGCATGAAGCTGCAGATAATTAAGCAAATATTTATATTTATTTTGCAGTTACGGCATAATATAAATGTTAATTGAACTGGAAGATAATAAGCAATGTGGAAACTATATTTATTATTTATTTACGTCCTGGAAGCAGCGTTACTGTTGTTTTAGCATTTTAATTATGCTTATTACAATTTTAATTTTAAGCTATTTTGAGCTACTTTTTAGATATTTTATTTTGCCAAGACGCTAAGTCAGCAGGCAATTCTGTTTAGAAGATCATGTTTGCCAAATAGCAGTTATTTCAACTATCTAATGTCTGTCACAAACTAAAGTATTATCAGAGAAGTAAAGAACGCTGTTTCTTCTAGTGAGAAAAACTAAGGCTCAACTTTTCTCTCCTTCCTGACTCATCTATAAATAATCGTAAATAAGTACAGTATTGCGCACTGCTAACTAACAGCGCTACACACTGCGTATGAGCAATCAACGTTTGAAGGGAGAACAATGGTATATAGAGTATCTGCAGAGTCTGTCACTCTTTGGCAACAACACACATACTTATCGATGTTGTGTGTGTGTGTGAGTGTATGTATTTGTGTGTGTGTTTGTGTGTGTGTTTGTGTGTGTGTGTGTGTGTGTGTGTGAGTTTGTTGTGACCTGAAGCGGCGTTGGTGTCACACCCACAACATTTGCGTGGCTGCTGCGACTTTTCATTCATCGTCTCGCAACTGAATGAAACGACAGCTGGCCGCAGTTCGCGACTCTGAATCGGAGAACCGAAAAACCAAAAGCAACAACAACAAACAAAGCAACAACAACAACAACATGAAGAGTGGCTCTGTGTGGCACACGTCATCGGGTTTTGGAGCGCCAAAGAGATGCGATGAAGCCTACGCGACGCTGGCTGCTTGGCATTGAAAAAGCCGCGCGCGATTTGCATGCCAAGATTTCTGAGAGGCAGGCAGCGAGAGAGTGGCAAGAGAGGGGCGAGAGAGGGGGGCAGAGGGGCACAACTAACTGCTGATGCATGACTTGGACTCTTGGACGAGCCAATTGTTGCTGATCGATTTATGAACTCGCTCGCAGTGGGTTAGGTGCGCTCCTATGACGTCACAAGCGTCACGCAAAGCCCACATGCAGCTGCCCCTCTCCGCACCCCCCTACGCTGCCTCTTCACCCCCTTGGACAGGCAAAGCGGAAGCTTTTACAACGCAATGATGAAACTCAGCACAAAATAGCTATATTTTCACAGATAAAGCCCGAGCAACAGCTAACAAATGGCTTAAAAGATACAAAATACAAAATTTCATTCAGAGGGCTGCCCACTCGCTTTATACGTATTTTTTCTAGCTTTTTTTTAGCGTGTAGGCTAACTGGTGGCTCGTGTAGAAACTTAGTAACAAAATAGATTCGAATAAAAAACCTCTTAACCTTGCACTTGAAAAAGACTCGCTGAAAATTACCTAAATGTACATACATTTATAGATTAATGTTCAATAGATTTTTTCATTTTATTATTTTATAATATTGCGCTAAATAAAATATATATAGTTTTAAATGTATGGATAATATGCATAATATATCGTATGCTTTATAACATATGTCTTTTTAGGCTTAACATAAAATTGCTTTTCATATATTTGTTAAATTTATTGTTTAGCTAATTGCACATTAAGATTAAATTTAACTACGAGTATGTATTAGCGTATTGCGTTTGTGTTTCTTTTATTTATATAGATATATAGTATGTATATTTGTTTTTATTTCTGTTTGACAGAAAAATTGCAGAACTGCACTAAAAATAAGCTGGTAATTATTATTTAAATACGCTTTAATTAATAAATTATATTAAATTGCAAACATGACATACGGAAGTAGCAAAGGCTTTGAGCTGCTTTTTAATTTGGTTTTTGTGATTTGTTCTTTTGTTTTTTTTTTGTTTAATAATATTTTAAAAATATACAATAAATATTAGTAGAGAGCAGCGAGCAGCTCAAAGTGTCAGTAGATTTGTTTGATTCGAATTCGGTTTGCCATCAGCAAATTATCATTTATAATGGAAATGCATAAATTATAAACTGACAGCAAATGCATCATGCAAATTTAAAGCAGGCAAATCGAATTGTTATCGTATATCCAAAAGCAAATAGCTAGGTTTCAATTATAACATAAACTATAATTTATAAATAATGCTACAAAAATTAAGCTAGAACGTATGCAGTTGAACAGACAAATAATAATATTTATGTATATAGTATTTGTAGTTTTCAACTATATAAATTAGATTTTAGGTTCGGTTAGAGCACGATCATCCCACTGCAGGTTGTCGCCCTTCATTTGCTAAAAGATCATAACTAAATACAAAATATCAAATATTATTGTAGACTCTGCGCAGCAAATTCTTCATAGCGTGTTTCTTTCTCCGCTCTCTAGCATTTATCGTCTATCGTTTATCGTTTATCTTTCACTAAAACTCTCTCTCTACTTTCTTCTCTAGGCTTCATTTATTGCACTTAGGCTTAAGGACTAACTAAAGCAGTCTCGGCTGTGTGTTTCGGTGTGTCTTAAGGTGTTGTCGGTACGAGTTATATAAACGGTGTAGCTGCTGGTGCTGGCGATAGTTTATATCGATAGGCTATCGATAGAAGTGAGCAATAGTTGAATTGAATGGCACTGAGTAAGATTTTTACCGATGGATACGATAAATTAATGATAACCGAGAATACGCCATCGATTAACACTTTTATAATCATCGTTGAGCAATACGAACAAAATGTTGCAGTTATCGATAGTATGTAAAATTATTAGATTAAACATTCACATTCTAAACAATATTAAATTGAGTGTGTAATAAATAAAGTGCTTGAAATAGCTCTAAAAAATTAATTGAAACTATCGATAATAATCGATAATCGCGATACTAACTGCGATTAAAACTATCATCAGTTGAGGCAGCACCAGCCGCTACCCTGTAGAATGGCACTGGGTTCGATAAGTTCCGTTGTTCGTCTATGGCTCTTGCTAAGCGGGTATATTAAAATATATTCTATATGTATGATGAGAGCTTTACGATGTAGCTTTGCTATGGCACAGTCGCCGTTAAGTATTGTAGGTTGCTTTATATCTTTTATAACTTCTTTTTTTTTTTTTTGACTAGTATAAACAAAAACAAATTGTTTGTTAAATGAGCTGCCACGCCCACTACGCTAGGCTAACAACAAAACGAGCGGCGAGATCTTCAATATAAAGGCTGCACTTTGGATCTGCTAACACACACACACACACACACACAAACACACGCATTCGCATACACACAGTCTATACCCTGTAGTATACCTTGCAGTATACCCAGTAGTATACTCAGTAATACACCGACTAGTATGCCCTGTAGTACACCCAGTAGTATACCCAGTAGTATACCCTGAAATATACCCTGTAGTACACCCTGTAGCATACACAGTAGTATACCGAGTAGTATACCCTGTAGTACACCTAGTTGTATACCTTGTAGTATACCCAGTGAGTAGTATACCCAGTAGTATACCCTGTAGTACACCCTGTAGTATACACTGTAGGTGGAACTAGCGCTGAGCGTGCGTGTGCGACATGTGCGAGTGTGCGGAGTGTGGCGGGGGCACGTGGGGCACATGTGCGTGATGCGCGTGCCCCCCGTACGCCTGGGCGTGCGAAAGGGGCGACGCCTGGCCCCCACTGTAGCCGGACTGCATAAGGCTCTGCTCGAGACTGTAGTGGGAGGGCGGGGCCTGCGGGTGGGCGAGATGAGCGTGCCCGTGATGGCCATAAATCAATTGTCTTACTTTGGAGTCCTCGTCGGCGATGTTGTAGCTCAGCTCCGTCTCCTCGAAGCCCGTGGCCGACATGCGCTGATCTCCGCCACCGACACTCGGCGGATCCGGCGAATTGAGGCACGTCTGTATCAGCTGCTTGCCCGCCTCCGACGTGATCATCGGCTGCAGCTTGCGTGTGGCAAACGTGTACACGTGCCCCGTCTCGCTTGCCACCAGCAGCATCACCTGCGTTCCGGTCAGCGTCGACAGCTCGTAGGCCTGCAGGAGAAACAGAAACAGAAACAGAAACAGAATTAGAGGCAGGGCGATAAGAGATTGTGTTAACTCTATGCTTTCCTGGCTAAGAGCGGCACATAAATTTCCAGTTAAACTATGCGATTATGTTGCAGCGATAACAGATCAATGCTGCATGCTGCATGCTGCTTGCTGCATGCTGCCAAATTGCCAGCGATGGCAGCGTGACTTGCAAATATGCACAGACTGCCACAGAAAGTAGAGATGGGGCAGCTGCGATAACGCCGCCTTGCCTCATTGCCTCATTTTGTGCAGCGCTTACAAGTTGCAGCCAGACGAGCTCTAGAGCTGGCAGCGTGAGCATAAAATGACAGGCCTAAAGTGCAAGAGTTTTGGTACCCCAAAATGATATCAGTCGAAATTTCGAATATAAAATAATTTAATGTTTCATATAATAATACAAATAATACTTCTAATAACTTTGTGTATATTCTTAAATATACATAAATTATATAGATTTATGCATTTAATTTAATAAAAATATAGACTTAAAAAAAAGTAGAGAAATTTTAGACAAAATTATGTTTATTATATTCAGTGTATTCTATTTTATCTCATTTTTTTTCTATTCTTTATTATTCGGTTTATTCTATATATATTTTTTTTAATTGACAAAGTTGAAAGAGTTTTTCATTAAATAATAATTTTGAAAGTTTCTTTATTATCACTGCATTATCTATAAACCTTACAGCTTAGGCATACCTATATTAGGCATTCCATTATATAAATTTTGCGTCAATTTAGATAACTAAAAGTTAAGCTGCTGTTGAACAAACTTGTGCCTGGTTATTTTAAAAACTCCCTTAAAAGGTTATTGTAGCTGCTGTATTTTGAAATGATAACAATTGACGCGATTCGCAGCCTTATCTAATTTCTAATCAGTTTTAGTTGATATCGGGCAAACCATATAAGGTAGGTCTTTTCTCACTTACTGTATTCTTATTTATCAGTTAGAATTTGTATTTATAAATTTTGAAAGTCATTGAGCACAATTATAAATCAAAAAGAAAACAAAATATTTATAAAAGAAACAAAACAAATTATATATATACTTTCGCTCCCTAACTCTAGCTGACCCAACTCTCTCTAGCCTAACACTCTCGCTGGCCTGATTCTCGTTGGTCCAACTCGTGTAATAACTATTGTATAATAATATGAAAACTGAATATTTGCATATTAAATATAAATAATGTAGTATTTATTAGAATCAATAAAATAGATGGCAATTTATGTTCTCTTTTGAGGCCTTTTTAACTAAAACAATAGATATTTTTTAAGAGAATTTAAACTTAAATTAGCATAATAAATATAAATCCTCAGCTGCATTGCTCACGCGCTCATCTCTAAGGAGAAGCTGTTGCGCCGCTGCAGGCTGTAGACGGTAGCCTAAGCTGCCTATCAACAGCTCGTAATTACTCCAAAGCGATAAAGTTGCTGTCTACAGCGAAGCGTGTAAAGAGTTGGACAGGGGGAGGGGGATGGGGCATGGGGCAAGGGGAGGGAGGGCGCATAAATAAATCGCGCGCGAATCTAAGAAAAATCGCACGAGAAACGCGCAGACAGTAAACATTTATTAATATTAATGAAATTGTTGTAGACATTGTTGTGACTGGGAATAAGATGCTGAGCGAAGCGCAAGGCTGGCCAACTGGGGCGGAGGCGCGTTGCACGTTGCACGTTGCAAGTTGCAAGTTGGCTGCCAATTTTATGTGTAACATGTGTAAATGCAAACAATTGACACGGCCCGAGCCTCAGAGGCGACTGAGTAGGTGGAGGAGATAGAATAGGGACAGGGAGAGGGAGAGCAGAATAAGGACGGCGGGGGGAGAAGGGGCGAGTCTCAGTGTTTCAACAATTCATGTCAATTTGAATTTCGAATACAAAGACAAAAGCGCAAAGCTGGCAGAGTTAAAGGGGGAGGCAGCGAGGGGGGGCATGTTGACAGGACAAGCCCCAGAGACTGCAGCAGCGAGTCATTTGTTAGAAGCCGATTGTTGTTGTTTGTTAGACCCTGTACTTTAAATAGGAGAAAAGGGTCTATTAAGTAAGTGGAAAGAAGAAATGTGAGGAACAAGCAGAAAGAGGCGTGGTAGATCCCGCAAAGTATATGTATTCTTTTTAGTTCGACGAGCTAAGTCGATATAGCGATGTCCGTCTATCCGGCTGTATGTCGTCTGTCCGTCCTTTCGTATTAACAGTTAAATCTTGTAAATTACAAGAGCTAGAAATATCAACTTAAGAACGTTGGTTCTCCTATGCTGTACGCTGATGGAGTCTTTTATAGAATTTCGATACCTCCCCCACTTCTTCCGGAAACCACCAAAAACCACAGCAGTCACAATTTGAAAGCTACATGTTTTTAATTTGGCATGTATGTAGCTTATGGCATCTTTCATTGATGCTGCGAATTGCATGACGATCAGATAAGCAACAGCGAAGATATGTGTTTGTTAATAAAACACAAAAGTACAGGGTCTGCTACTGTAGGTCACATCCGACTGTAGACCTTCCGCAGATCTGCTCCGTCCTTATTGGTTTTATTTTATTATTGTTGCTGTTGTTGTTATAGTTGTTGCATGTGGCCAAAAGGCAAGCCGACGATGCGGCAGCCAAACTGTCGTCGTCGCCGTCGTCGTCGTCGTCGCTGTGCCTGCCCAGCTTATCTGATCTGTGCAGAAGCTGCCGCTGTTGCTTCCGTGCTGGCCACAATTCCCAAGCCAAGTTAAAGGCTACAGCCATGGCCTACAGCTTGGCCTCAGGCCATGGGCCTCGTGATTTCAATTTAACACCTTTTGGCGGCATTTTGCGCCTGCCGCGTTGCCAGCCATTGTTGCCAATGCTTGCTACATGGCAGACAGACAGACGGAGAGAGAGAGAGACAGATAGAGAGAGAAAGAGAGAGAGAGAGACATGCATTTATGCAGCTAAAACCTACGCAATTAGGCCAGAGCCACAGAAATGAGATCATTGCGTTTGACATTAGCTCACTTTTCACTTTTGGCCATTTTTGGGGCGGCCCAAAGCGCCCACGCCTACAGCTCTGAGATTCTTGAGCTTTTTACCCAAGTCTTGCTTCTTGCCAAATGCCCAAAATTGGCAACGGTGGAAAGCAGAGTGCGTACAGGTTGTGTGGCGATCGAGATCAAGTTCAATAACCGCAATTTGTAGTCAGGACTGTGCGTGTGTATCTGTGTGTGTGTGTGTGTGTGTGTGTGTGCGTTTGTATCTGTGTGTGTAGCGCCAAGCATATCCATTGTCTGCCTGTCAACTGTCCAACGCACGGACATCGATGAGGGCCACATCAAAGTCACCAGGAATATATAACAAAAGTTTTGTTCCTGTCAACAGCGCGCGCGCCTGTCATAAGTAGGGCTCAGAGCAAACAACAACAACAACAACAACTGGAACAACAACAAGCATAATAATCACAACAACAACAACAACAACAACAATAAAGAGCAGCCTGAGCAAAACAGCTTAAAACAGCACGTAGGGAAACTTATGTCTCTGGGGTCAAATATTTTCTGTGCAACTTTCAAAAATCAAAAATTGTTGGCAAATTTCCAAGACATGACCAAAAATACAAAAAAAATAAAATAAAATAAAAAATGTAACTTAAATGAATTATTGCAAAAAATAAATAAAAAGTATTTATACAAAACTACTAAAATAAATTCCCTACTAAATTAATAAATGCCATAGAAAAAAAGTTAAATTAAATTAGTAACAGGCAAATAGGTAACTGAGAGCATACATTTATGTAAAAATTAGTGTGAAACTCTCGCTGGCCTAATTCTCGTTGGTTTAACTCTCGTTGCTGCAACTCTCGTTGGTTCAACACTCGTTAGTTCAACTCTCGTTGGTTTAACTCTCGTTGGTTCAACACTCGTTGGTTCGACTCTCATTGGTTCAACTCTCTTTGGTCCAACTATCGTTGGTTTAACTCTCGTTGGTCCATTTCTCGTAGGCTGAACTCCCGTTGGACGAACACTTGCTGGCATAACTCTCGCAGCTCCTACTTTCGCTGGCCCAACTCTTGCTGACCGAACACTCGTTGGTACAACTCTCATTGGTACCATTCTTATTGGTCCAAACATCGTTGGATAAACACTCATTGGTCCAACTCTTCTAAACCAAACTCTCCCAGCCTCTACTTTCGCTGGCCCAACTCTTGCTGGCCGAACTCTCACTGGTTAAAGATATTGATGATATACTTAAATAAATTCATAAATCATATTATTGTAATATGCAATAAACAGCTGATTTATAAACTGATAAACATATAAACTCATAAAAATATCGATTGCAAACATTACAAAATCACAAAACATAAATACTATAGCTTTCAAGTAGGTATACCAGGCATGTCTTTGTGAGCAATAAAAAATTCCTTTAATCTAATCGCAATAAAGCATTGTAACTACATTGCGATATCGAAAATACGTAGAATTCGCAGCCATATATAGACAGGGGTATTTCTAGGCATCGGTTCGATGCGTAATACAGCAAACATATAGCATTTCAATTAAGATCGTTTAACTTCAATTCCGCCTACACTTTTTTTTGCGAGTGTATGGGGAATGCAGCGCAAAAAACTTAAAATTTCAGCGTAGTTTTTTTGATTTTGTCTCGATATTTAGGCAGAAATATTTCATAAGATCTTTTGTTGTTGTTAAGATCGTGCTGAGATCGTGATTTAGCTGCTGTTGCTGCTGCTGCTGCAACTTTGAGGCCAAGAAGTCTATTTAAAAAAATGCTAAGCATTTCATATGCCCCGAGTGGGACGGAGCCTAATCGGAGGGGGGCGCATTATGTAAGTTTGCGTGTGAAAATTGGTCATTTGAAAGAGGCAAGAGGCAAAAATAAATAAACTGCAAATAGACAAGATTTAAGCGCAGGCAAAGGCTGCCACGGCCTGTGGCAGTGGCAGTTGCATCCTCGCATGACAATGAGACCAAGTGGCACGCAACAACGCCAATTGCAGGAGGGATGTAGGTAGGGAATAGGGGAGTGGGGGATTTGGGGATCGGGATTTTGGGTTTTGGCTTTTGCCTCTTTGAATGCAATTGCGAAGCCGGCAAATTAACATTTTATAAAGCCGAAAACAAAGGGAAATTCGAAATCGAAAACAGAATCGTGGCTACCGCACTTACACACAGCGCCGCCAAAGCGGCAACAGTTGCTCCTGCCACTGGCAACATGTTGCAGGAGGCGGCAGGCGGCAGGCGGGAGGCAAGAACTTGCAACTCAGGTAGAGCGCACGATGGTCATACAACGATAAAGCACTTGAGGCGCAACCGAAAACAATGAGAGAATTGAGCATACGGTAGCATTTATTAATTGCACATGCGCTTGAAACGTGCGCTACACTGCGAGAAATACTCCCGCCCCAATTCAAAATGCAAAACAAATTAAAACAAAAAGAAATTCTTAATAAAAATGCAGGCAGAACTGCATTTAACTAAAATTCTATTTAACTTCAAGTTTAACTTCAACTTTTTCGAATTATATAAATTATACACTTGAATTAAAAGTGTATACTATTTCGATTCTTTCTATATATAAGCGTATGCTATGCATACGCGAAAATATATAAGCAATGCTGCCTTAGCTATTAGTCTAGGCTGTTTTTATTATGGCATCAAAATAAAACAAAGCAACTAAAATAGTTTTGCATTTTACCTGAGTCTTTAAATAACTTATAGAAATATAGCAAAAGCGCATTTTTATTTATATAAATTAGTAGCTACATAAAGACCTTGCCTTTTGCTTTCATTTAATTTAACTTTTAATTTAATTATATACATACGTTGAAAATTAAAAGTTCCTTCCATAATTTGGATATGTAAATTAATAATTTTTTATTAGTATTTATTATTATTATATACATTAGGAGTTCCATTTATTATTGCAGTTTTAGTTTTTTCATCGTCTCATTCCAAACATATTTACGTTTAATTGAGAAAAAACAATTTAGATAATTATCGAATACGAATATTTCATGGCCCATTGATAGGTGATATTATTTATTAATTAAATATTTCATTATTTAATTTCAAATACTTTGTTTTTCATTGTTAGCATTTAATATATTTATTCAATTATAATTTTATTCAATAATATAAATTTATAATTAATTTATTCAATAATTTATTAATTAATTTATTCAATAATTTATTCAATAATTTTATTCAATAATATAAATTTATAATTAAATCTCATTATTTATAAAAAGTTTTTTATTTGTAGTGTTCCATTTAAATAATTGCCACACTTTTATTACGGTGTAATTTAAATATTTCCTGCATTGATTTTTAATAACTTGTTTTATCATTATTAACCTTTAAAATATGTTTTAAGTTCATTGAATAAAATAAATAATTAAATTTTGAAATTTATAAGTAATTTTTTGCATGTTTTTAAATAAATTAAATAAATAAATTTAAATAATTTTGCATTCTATATATTTTTTATACAGTGTGAACTGTGTTTTATTAATTCAACATTTTGTTAATTTATTTATTAATTTGTTTGACATTTATTTAATTTTAAATTCATTTTTATGAAATAATGTAATTATTCAATTTAAATATCTATTAATATGTAATTTATTATCTGAATTTTTCAATTGAAATAATTGCCGAATATGCTCATACTTTTATTGCAGTGTAAGCTGTGTGGGGTTGAGATCTTAAGCACTTCGCTTTAGCTAATCTTCTTCTACTTCTCTACTGCTCTTTACCTCACTCTTTCTTCTTCCCTATTCCCTATTCCTTCCCCTCCCTAACCCCCTTTCCCACCCTTGCACTCACCTTCTTCATGATGCCCGTCTTGCGCTTGGAGAAGGTCGTGTACCGCCGCAGCTTGTTGTCGATGTACTCCATTTTGATTTTGACGCGCCCCTTTGTCTTCTTGCCATTGGCGGGCGGGGATTTCTTGTTGGGCAGCGCGTTGTAGCCATCGACGCCGTCGACGTCGACGCCGGCGCCGACGCCGGCCACGCTGCCGGCCGCGCAGCTTTCCAGCCCCTGCAGCTGCAGCCCGCCCCCGCTGGAACGATGATCCTCGTAGCAATCGCTGCCGCTGCGCTTTAAGCCGCGTGGTTGTTGTTGTTGCTGCTGCTGCTGCTGCTGTTGTTGTTGTTGGTGTTGTGGGCTGTGCGTTTGGCACTGTTGTTGTTGCTGCTGCTGTTGTTGTTGTTGCTGCTGCTGCGCCGTCGCCGGATTGGGCCGCTGCATGGGCAGGCCGGTGGCCCCGCCCATGCTCTGGAGCAGGCCGCCGCTGGGGGGGCGGGCTTGGAGGGCGGCGACGGCGGGATTGCCGTACATGTCGGCGCCCTCCAGATTCAGCCCGATGCTGCTCATCGAGTAGTTGAGGTTATAGCGCGAATCCCCCCCGCGCGTCGGATCCATTCTCAGGTAAAAGTTCTCCACGGTGGAGCCGTTTATCAATATCGGATCCAAGGCACCACGCGCGTCTATTATTGCCGCTGCGGCACACTTTTCCGAATTTCCCAACAACAACAGCAACAACAACACAATCTAGCTTTTTTTCCGTTTCCAAAAATAAACACACACACACACACGCGTACGAGCCTCGCTCTTTCTCTCTCTCTCGCTCGCACACAGACGCGCTGTTGTTGCTGCTGCTGCTGCTGCTGCTGCTGGCGTCAGCTGTTCACGCTGCTGCTGCGCTAGTTTTGCCTTAACAGCGTGCGCGCTTGCAGCTGCTGTTTTTTGTAACTTTCTTAACTTCCTTACTGCAAACGCAACGCAATTTGCGTTTTATTTACAATTTATTTTGCAATTTACACGCACACACACGCACACACACACGCACGCGACGCAAGCACGGAAAAAAAACTGCGACACTGACAGCGAGAGCTGCTAACTTAACAGCTTAGCAGACTGGCCGGCTTTACAGTGCGCGCCTTAACAGCTGCAGTGTTGCACAGCGGTTTTTGCTTGTGTTCGGTGTGTGCTTGGCGCGCAAATCATATGAATTTGAATTTGCGCCGCAAATGCTGTTGTTTATGTAACAATTTATTTATTCAAACAGTTGTAGTGTTTTTATTTTATTTTATTTTGTGTGTTTGGCGCGCAAATTATAAGAATTTGAATTTGCCGTGCGAGTTTAGTTGTTTGTTTATTTATTTGAAATGTTTTTTTTTTGTGTGTTTGGCGCGCAAGTTTTTTAATTTTAATTTTTTGTAGAAAATTGAGTTATTTATTTAAAAAGTTGCTTCACATGGTATTTTGTTTAATTTGTTTTGTTTAGTTTTGTGTGTTTGGTGACCAAATGGCAAAAATTTAAGTTTGCTCAGCGAAATTTATTTATTTACTTTTTTTATATAATTTATATTTTCATTTAAATTCGTTTTGTAATTTGTTTATTTAATTGGTTGTTCACAGTTTGTGGTTTTCTGCAAATTAATGAATTTATTTTATTATTTATTTTTTGTTAAAAGAGTTGCAGTATTGCAGTTTATGTTTAACGCGCAAATTTCATAATTTGAATTTGTTCTTCAAATTTATTTATTTAAACAGCTGCAGGTTTCAATTTGCTCTGCAAATTTATTTATTTTATTATTTATTCATTAATTTATTTAAACAGCTGCGTAGGATTTTTTATTTAGGTTTGTCTGCAATGTTGGAAATTTGAATTTGCTCTGCAAATTTATTTATTAATTTATTCGAACAATTGCAGTTTTTTCGGGTTGTTTAAAAATTCCAATTTGTTCTGTAAATTTATTTACTCAACAAGTTGCAGTGTTGCACAGTGTTTCGTTGTGATTTGTTTGCCGTGTGTTTGGCGCGCAAGTTTGAAAATTTGCATTGGCGCTGCGCTGCGTGCGCAATTGTTGCAATTAGTGTTTGTCGCTGTTGTTGCTGTTGTCGCTGTTGTTGCTGCTGCTTATTTTTGGCGTTGTTGCTGCTTGGCACTTGATTTGGTCTTTTTGGCTTTATTTGCGTATTTAATGTGGTTACTGCCAAATTCGAATTTTCGCTGCGAGCTGCGCGCGTGCTGCCGAGATGTTGTTGTAGTTGTTGCAGTTGTTCTTGTTGTGTTTGTTTTTTATGTTTGGGTTTTGGTGTTTCGGGCCAACTTTGCGCTCGTTTGTTGCCTTCGTTGTGCTTCAGATGGCGTGCAAATGCCTAATAACAGAGCAGGCGAACGTCAGCGACGGCGCAGCGGCGTTCGAAGCTTGCGCCAACCGGTTGAGAGCGCCAGAGCGCAAGAGAGCGCGCGCGCGCCTAAGAGAGCCGGCTCTCTTTGCAGCGCTCGAGAAGAGCGCGCGCTTTTGGTATATAAGCGCGCTTGTAGTTGTTGCTTGCTTATGGCTTAATTAATTAAGCGCCCTCTCTCCCTCTCTCTCTCTTTCATTGTGTATGCTATCTCGCTCAGCGCTCGTATATATATGTGTGTGTGTGTGTGCATGCATAATTCAGCTGCGCTCATTTGCGCAAACATCTGCCATTTGCGTGCGTTTGATTGGCTGCGTCGGCGCATAGATCGCAGCGTCTCTTTGGGGGCTGCCAACTCCGCCCACTTTGGCTGCGTGCCTGAGTTTTTAATTAAATATACCAAATGAATTGAATGCGAGCTTGTTGTCTGTGCTTATCAGCGCTGATTAAGTTAATTTGCGATTTCGCGTATGAGCGAATATGAGCAGGAAAAGAAGGAAAAGAAGGAAAAGAGAATGCCAGTTGGCAGTCCCTCTAGGCGCTGAAAAAGCGATACACTCGAACTATGCCAGGAATTCAGCCTGCCGAGGGCCAATATGGTCAGCAAATGCTCTAGAGGATTTGCGTGCTCAAGTCGCTGCTGTTCCTGCTCTTGCTGTTATACCCTGTACCTTCGAAAGCAAGTGCAACAGGGTATATTCATTTTGTGCAAATGGGAAAGAACAGGAGGAGACACTAGGTTTATATATTTCTGATCAGAACAACAAGGTATGTATGTCGATATAGCCATGTTCATTTGTCCATTCGTCCGTCCATCCTTATGTCCGGCTGTCCGTCTGTCCGTCTGTATGAACACTTAGATCTCGAAATATATGAGAGCTAGAGAAACCAGTTTTGATACTTGGGTTCTCCTATGCAGTAAGCAGATCAAGTTTGCTATAGATTTTTGATATCTCCCCCCTTATACCGCTTACCTCAAAAAAAACACAGCAACCGCAACATATGAAATTAAAATCACTCAAAATTGTGATAACGGCACTAAGAATGATGTATAAATAGGAATTCGGAATAAGAATTTAGAGAAAAACAATCTCGATAGCAGATAATTGCATACTAACAATCTATTTTCGATTTTAATTTACGCAAAATCAAATATTTACCTATTTCCTTAAGGCATACGAGCTACAAGAAGTTTAGTATTGGATAAGAAACAGCGAAGATATGCCACAGGCGATTTGCCCTACATTGAGGATCTTCTTCAGGCTCCGCTGCTGTCGGTTGCGTGCGACTGATCTGCTGCGTGCTTTCTGGTTAATATTGCTGCCGTGTCTGGAGTATTTGTGCAATGTCCTTAAATAGGCGTTCGCAAGAAAACTCAGCACCAAGCACGCTGGCCACGTGCAATGACTAACAGATACAGATGCAGAGACAGACACAGATACAGATACAGATACAGATGCAGAGACAGATACAGTCGCCGTGGCTGCCAAACAATCCATCCCATCCATCGATACACTCGACTCCATCGAGCGCAGTTATTGCTCCCAGTTGATAATCGAGCCAAGAGGTAAGAGTAGGGAGGGAGGAGAGAGGAGGTAGGAGGGGGAGGGGTAGGGGGGAGGAGCGCTGACATTCCTGGCTCAAATGGCAACGATTGCCTTTTGCAGGCAACAGTTGTGGCCTCTGTCGCCAGCCTGTCTCTTCCGTGGAATAGCAATAGATATAGTAGGAATGGCAATAGGAATCGGAATCGGAATAGTCCAGCGTCCGTCCGTCCGTCCGTCCGTCTGCATTTAATTAAAAGCTCCGCAGACGTTCAGCGACTACAACTACAAGCTCCGCGTGTACCTGCCTGGGCTGCCTAATGATTTAAATTAATCATAATGACTGTCAAAATAGAACGCTGCCTCTCGGCTCGATATGGCCACAGGCCCCGCAGCGGGTGCCTCTCTAGCTACACTCAGAGAAAAACCCATAACCAATTCATTTCTACTCGATTCTAGCCAGTAACCTGTACAGAATTTATTTGAACTTACTTATTTCAAATAATACTTATGTATGTCATCTAGGTTTCTTCACTTCAAGTCCGTTTCGAATATTTTAAATACTTTTTGTCTCAAATTAAATGTCTTTACTGTAAACTAACTTCATTTGTTTCTAAATCACAGCAGTTTATTCATAAATTAATCCAGAAATATCATGTAAGCAACGAAGCAGAATTTCTTGATTTTACGTATATTCAAGATTGTTTTCAACCTGTTTTCTCTTAAATTTAATCATAATTTTACTTAAATCGATCGTTATTTTATACCTCAAATCAGTAGAGTTAATTCTTAAATTTATATTTTAAGTACAATTTAAATTATGTTCAATTATTTTAAGCCTTGATTCACTTGAATTTAATTATATATTTTTTAAATTATCCTTATTTGTTCCTAAATCAGTCCATTTTATTCTTAAAATAATTCTGCAACATCAAGTAAAAACTTTATTGATATTACCTGTATCCTTGAAATGGGTAATTTATCTTTTATTTAATTATATTATATTCTAATTGATCCTCATTTACAATTAAATCAGCTCAAATTATTCTCAAATTAATGCTGCAACATCAAGTAAGAAACGTACTAGAACTTTGCAATCTTGGTAATTTAAGAAAGTTTCTAGCCTGCTTTTCTCTGAGTGTAGGAGCTGCAACTGCAGCTTCATCTGACATTTCATCATACTCACACGCTGGCCACAAGGTTCTCACAATTGCAGAGGATCTCTGTGTGTTTGCTATGTTCTGTGTGCAGCGCTTACTAATTGGTATTGACTGAGGATTCGAACAGGGGCGTCGTTTTCAGAGGGGGTTCGTAAAGGAAAAAGCGAATCCCAACTTTTGCGGTGTCTAATATGATCTGTAGATTCGTTAAAATTTGTAGAATAAACAATGTTTTAAATACTTTTTTGACGAGAGAAGAAATACTCTAATGTCCTTAAAAAATTGATAAGTGATCTATATATATATGATCTATTTTCTTTTAATTTACCTAGATAAAAATTAAAAATTTATTAAATAAATATATAAATAAATAATAAATAATTGTAGTTTCGGATGTATGATTTATTTTAACATTTTCGTTAAGTTCTAATAGAAATAATGAGTACCTATATCGAAACTAAGAAGCATCAAACATAAACCAGGCTTAGCACTATTTATTTAATAAAATTATAATTATATTCAATAAAATAGATTGGTTTAGTTTTATTAGTTTTGTATCAAATTTAATTACTAGTGTATTATTAATTTAATTATAAAACTTAGCTCCTTCAAGCTTTCTTATCACTTCAAATTAAACAATTAATTTTGCATCAAATGGAAACGTATTTATTTGGAATAATTAACCATTTAGCGCTCTCTTGTCACTCTTAACCCCCCGATGCCGGCGCCTCTGCTGGCTCCAGTCCGGCTGTATTTCTAAGCGAACGTCAGCTAGTCTGGCCTGGAAGCGTTCACCTGGATGGGAACAGGGAACAGCTTTTTCTGCCTGCCCGTGTTGCATTTTCCCTGGAATTTCTCAGCATTTCTAATACTTAATTATTTGTGCGCGTTTCGCGAGCGTTTTACGTGCGTTTATTCCAGCTATGCTGCAATATGCCAGTTGCAGTGTGGCTGTGGCAGTTGCAGCTGCAGTTGCAACAGTTCTACTGCTCCACTTATGCAACCGCCAAAGTTCACCTTCAAAACTCAGGCAGCCCCAAAAGCTGCCAATGCGACAAAAATATTTACATATAAAGTCTGTATTTTTAGCTAGGGAACAGCGAATGTTTGCTCCATTTACGCTTTGGATTTGTCTCTTTGAATGCTTTTGGATCCGTATACAACTTGGAGCCGTAGTATTTATAGAGCTACAGCAAATATGTACAAGTTTGTAGCTTCTTTTGGGCACACTACAACCATAAAAAATAGCTAAAAATACTACTTAGAACTTTGAACTTAGAACTTTGATTTAATGAATTCATTTAACACATCAATAATAACAAGTAAATAATAAAAAAAAATCTTTAGGAATATTATTAAAAAGAATTTATTAATAAAACATAATTCCCCGATTTTCCATTTAAACTAGCTAATAAGCAGTGCTTAGATTGTTTATTCGCTTAGAGCTCGATATAAAATAAGAAGTTTAAACAGTAATATTTAATAAAATTGTCTTTTTATTTTGATTTTACCATTGTAAAGCGACGTATAATTTCATAACTGAAGGTGAAAATTTGGGCTTGACGTCTAGCAAAAATTATCAATAAAACCAGAATGGGCGGAGCAGATCAGTCGGACGGGCCCGACTGTAGAATACCCTGTACCCAATATTTTAAATATAATTATATAAAGCTGTCATACAAAACGTAGCAGCAATTTTTCTTCTTACTGATTTATGTGCGCCAGCTTTAACGGCCGCGCTGCTAGTGGGCGAGCGAGTTGCCGCCTGCAATATTGTTTCGCTAATAACTCCTGTGTTTATCAACCGATTTCAATGCGCTTTTCAGGATAGTTAAATATAATGAAAGAGAGTATATATTCCGAATAACAACATTCTATGTTCAATATTACGCTTGTTATTCGGTTTTTATCGATTAAGGCGTAAATGGGGCGTGGCATCCAAAATTTTAACAAAACCTCATCTTGCGTATGGCATAGACCTACAAACTACTGAAAACAGAATTATTGTAAATAGCTCAGTGTCTCTTAAATTGGCGAATGTATTTTATTTCATACATTGTAGGCTACAGGGGCGTGGCATCCAAGATTTGAAATAAACTTGATCTGCGTATGGTACACACCTTTCAAAAGAGACCAAAACAGCTTCTCTAGCATTTATAGTTTAGGAAATCTCAGCGTTCATACAGACAGACAGACAGACAGACGGACAGACAGACAGACAGACGGACATCGCTAAATCGACTCAGTTCATCTCCCTGATCAAGAATATATATAGTTTATGGGGTCTGTCACGCCTCCTTCTGCCTGTTACATACATTCGCACAAAGTTATTAACCCTGTTTTTCCCATTTTCAATGGGTACAGGGTATAATTATAACAATATTGCCCTAATTTGGAAGTCTTATCTGAACATTAAATGCATGCTTTCATTGAAATATTGACAGGGTATTAATTGCTGAGATATGCTATAGTGAAGTTTTAAAATTTAATCATCTTATTATTTAAGAGACAATTTATCAAATTATTAATTAAATGTATGCTTAATATCATTATTACCTAAATTTATTTTAAGACAATTAAGACAAATTGTAAGTCTCTGTAATAACAGACAGACGCACAGGGCTTAATCGACTCAGCTTGTCAACCTGATGAGGAATACATATAGTTTGCGAGGTCTGCCACGCCTCCTTTTGTCAGTTACATACATTCTTCCAAAGATATTTACCATGTTTTATCCATTTTTCAATGGGTACATCTTATCTCATGTTAAATTTTGGACTTCGAGCTAGCTGTAAGTACTTAAATTAATTATGGAAAAGTGGCCAACAACCACGATATTATTTATTTATTTATTCAACACAGTTTTAGCTAAGAGAATAAAATGTTTATATTAATTAATTAATCATTTTATACATAATATTATTTTATTATTATATTATTTATTTATTAAATTAGCTCTCGCTAAAAAAATAAATTTCTCTGATTTATTTGAACATTGAATGGTAGCAGAATGTTCTTTCTGTAATGAAACATTTATTATATTTCAATTTTCCTACAATTTTTGTGAGATTTAAACTGCTGCATCAGCAATAAGAGGCAGCTAATCGACTTACAAATGCGCAGAGCAACTGCGATAAGCCAAGATACAGAAAACACAAAAAAAAAAAAACAAAAAACAAAATCCATGCAGCGATGAGGCAGAGGCAGAGGCTGATGCCACAGGTGTCTAATTGGGCGCTGGGGGTGACAATGAGCCACTTAAGCGGGCTGGGCTGGACTGGAAGTGAAACGCCAACAAGTAGCAAGTACCAATTGCCAATTGGCAGAGAGCCCAAGGAGTCGAGAGGGGGGACGCAGGGGGCAGAGGGGCAAGCAGCAGAAGAAGCAACAAAATGTTGCGGGCAGCTCATGAATAACGCATAAGCTGCAAGGATTGAGCTTGAAATTGGGTTTGGGTTTGGGTTTCGGATTGGAATTGGCATTGGAATTGGCATTGAGAACGCTTACAGTTGCTGCGCAATTTAAATATATAAAGAAAAGCTAAAGACACTGAAAGAAAACATTAGGAATTTGTGTAGTTGAATTAACAATTTTCGTTGTGAAAAGTTTAATGAGCAAGCAACTTTTTGATCTAAAAACAAAATTGTTTATTTAAAAGCGTGCTTTCAATTGCTATTTGCAACATCATTTATGTTTAAAATAAATCACAATTTAAAAGTTTGTAATCATTTTAATCATTATTTGCACTTAATTTGAACTCAATACTATACTTATTTGAACTAAATTTAATTTAAATTAAACTCCACAATTCCAATTTGTACTTTTTAAAAATATAAAATCACTTATTAAAATTCGTTATGGTTAAGTTTGAATATTTGTTATTACTTATTCCATAGTATTTTTAATATTGAAATAAAAAATATACAAATGTATATATAAAATCCCAAATATTCGGATCTATGAAAAATAATTTATTTATTGGGGAAAATCCAGAAAAACCCAAACAAAAACTATACTTTTCTGGTCGTCTGATCAGTTGTATGAATTATCTGCAGCCTTCTTCTTGTATTTACTTTTTGAATATCATAAAATAACATCCATTTAGCAGCTTTCTTTTGCAGAACGAATGAGACTATATTTTTCTCAGTGCAAGTGAGGCAAGTGTGCCTCGTTATTGTTATTATTATTATCGTTGCTGTTGTTGCTGTGATTTTAACCGTTGCTTCTGACGTTTACAGGAAACAAAAGCACCGCTAGAAATCATAAAACGATTATCAGGTCGTGACCATTTCACCTGATTAAAAGAGGCAACAAAGAGCCAACTTCAACTGCAACTTCATTTGCATGCAACAAGAGTCGCAGCAAGTGGCAGAGCGGCAAGTGGCAGGCAACGGAAGTCCAACTGCTTCCACTCCCACTCCCACTCACACTCCCTCTTTCTCTCTCATTCTCTCTCTCTCTCTCTCTCTCTCTCTCTCTCTCTGTCTGTTGCTGTCGCTTACTCCGCCTCTTCCGATCTGGCCAGTTAGAACTTCCTTTCAGCATTTAAAGTAGTCAATTATCGATGACTCTGTGTGCTGCACGTGCTTTGCATGCCCCACAGACCCTAATGATAACGATAAGCCACCCGCCCCCCACTCCCCACTATCCCCCCGCTGCGCTGCCCCTAAGCTCTGTCTCCTTTTTAGGCCGTCTGACGTCAGTTTGTGTGCCTTGCGCTGGCTACAAATTAGAACAGAATTATCCCACGCATCTCGGATAATGTACGCGAAATGCTTGTTCGATTGCCACTGATCGATAGTTGTTGTTGCTGTTGTTGCTGTTGCTGTTGTTGCAACTGTTGCTGCTGCTGCTGAGCAAAAACTGACAACAACTGCAGACGACGACAGCAAACGCTGCAGACGATCATCAGCAGCATCGAACGAACAGACAACGACAGGCCACAAGGCACGGTCAACAGAGCTGCGCAATTTAGCCATTTTATAGCTAACATATATAGAACTGTTTTAATTTATATTATATCTTATATTTAAAGATAAGTAGAAAGAAGGCTATGCCACGATTATGGCAATACAGTAGAGTTGGGCCAGCAAGAGTTGAGCCCACGAGAGTTGAGCCTACAAAAGTGGTACCAACGGGAATTGAACTTACTAGAGGCCAACAAGTTGGGCCAGTGAGATTTGGACCAGTGAGAGTAGGGCCTGTGAGAGTTTGTTTTTGAGAGTTGGTCCATCGAGGCTCATCACCCGATACAGTTGGGAAGCTAGAGTTTGGCTAGCGAGAGTTAGGCCGCCAGCCAGAGTTCGACAGCGAGAGTTTCATATTATTTACCCCCCTCGGAGTTGGCGTCGGAGCGAAACGATTTATAATATAAGCAATAAACAATAATATATTATTATATATAATTATATAATTTATAATTATCAATTATTTAGGTTAATTCATACATATATGTTATATAATAATAATATAATAATATAAAGTTTGTAGTCCAACTGCCTTCGCCCTATATATTTTCAAATTTTACTAGTATACTTCTGGGCATCAGCAAAAAATGTCGTTATTAAAAAGCTTAGCGTGCATAAAATAATTGTAATCAGCTGTGTTTATTTATATTGATCTGTATGCAAGGGAATAAGTTCAAGGTAGTTAAATATTTTATACAAAATACAATATACATAAATAGCTAAAATTTTAAAATAATAAACTTACTCTAGCTTAAGCTTAAGATTTAAATCAAACCTGAACGGAATTTTATGCACCCGCAAATTCGCCATATTTTCTATAGCATACTTTTTGGTGCCAAGAGAAATGCCATTATTTACATACAAATAAATAAGCAAATAATAAATAAATACACTTAAATAAATATAAAAAAAACAATATACATAATTAAATTTTAACTTAAAAAAATTGTTTAAAGAACATATTTTTAAAACGTTTCCTCTGACTAAAAAGCTGGCTTATTTGGCATTTTTGCCGCTGCCTGCTCAGCACTGACAAACAGTAGCTGCCACAATCGGAGGAGGATCGTCGAACGCGCAACAAATTTCAGCGCGTAGAACGGTAACTTATTTTTTTCCACTTATTGTCAAGCGATGCAACTGAAGCTGCGCTTGAGGCATGGGAGGGGCAGGGGCTGAGGCAGGGGCAGCTGAGGCTGAGGCTGAAGCTGAGGCTGATGTCTCCAGCTTGGCTGTGATAAAATGTGCGTAAGCCAACGGAGGAGCAGACGCAGGGGACGCAGACGACGACGACGCTGCTGCTGCTGCTGCTGCTGATGAGATGTACTCGCCAGAGTTGGGGTTAAAATTCTTCAAGTTTTTGCCCCCGCTGCCCCTCGCTCTCTCTCTCCATCGTTGCCTCTGCACATTTCTGCTGTTTTTTGCACTCCGCACTCGGCAGCATTTTAAAATTACAAGTATGTAATTTTGCTGAAATCAAGCGCTCATATGAAAATTCCACAGCGCGTAGCTGTCGATCGATTCTGATTCTGATTCGGATTCTGATTCCGATTCCGATGTTGTTGCTGTTGTTGTTGCTGTTGTTGTTGCTGTTGTTGCTGTTGCAATTGCGCTCGATTTTTAATTTGTGTGTGCCTGAAATCAGAGCAAAACTCTGAGAATTGCAATCTCCACAGACCGTCTGTCCCCCTCCTCTCTCTCTCTACATCTCTCTTTCTCTCTTTGTGCCTCGTCCCCACTGTACTGCTGCTGCTGGCGACCTTATCGCGCCCACTGTGCGCACACAAAATGACATTCTGTGCACGTCGCTTCGCCAGGCATCCCAATCAGTCTCTGGCACTCTATGGCGTTTCAGGTAAGGCACACAGTCAAGAGCCTCGGAGCCTCCAACAGCCTCCAAGAGCCTCCAAGAGCCTCCGAGCCTCTCTGGCTGCCTGGCAGCTCGTCATCATTATCTCTGCGCTGCCAACATCACAAATAATACGAAAAAAAAACACTAAAATAACAACAACAACAAATACAATTGATGCAGGACAGTCCAGGAGGGAGGGACGGAGAGAGGTTGGGACGTAGGGACGGAGGGACAGCCGCACGTCTTCAATTCGAGTTTCAGCTCCAGTTGCAAGCTGCAAATAAACTATTTCAATCAATGCGTTTGCCCTGGCTCCAAACTTTAAACTTCAGTCTACTGTCCCTACCCCTGCCCCTATCCCCTGCTCCCACCGCCTTAACCCCAAAACGCTGCCTTCCATCAAGCGCTACATCGCCTGCCAAAGACTTTTGCGATTTTCTTTGAGTTTCTTAGCCTAATTTAAAGGATTTAGAAAACTTTAGCAAGATTCTAGCATTATTTCTATTCAAAATTAAAATATAAGCACTTAACAATTTAAATAAACAATTTAATATAAGCACAAAATTAAGCTTTAAGACAAAAAAATGTAATACAAATAAAATAAAATAAATTAAAGTTGAATATTGAATGCATTGAATATTAAACAAATATTAAAATCTGAACCAAAGTTCATACCATAGAATATAAATTAACATAAAAGGAATAATTTATATATAAATATATAAAGAGTTGGGCCAGCAAGAGTTGGGCCAGCGGGAGTTCAGATCAAATGAGTTCGGCTTACAAGAGTTAAGCTGGCGAGAGTTTCATATTAATTAACAACAACAATGCCACAAAATTCAGTATTTGTCGGCGTTGCCAGATTGATTTAATTGATTTGCTAGATAATTACTGATTAAATTACAAATCTCGAATGTTTATACATTTAATATAGTGAGGAAAAAATATTTTTAATTGTTAATATTAATAACAAATTCTATGAAATTTTGTTGTTGTGTGGAAAGAGAGAAAACATCTATGCTCATATGCTTATTACCTTGAGGTATTATAAGTACTTTAGCTTCGATTTCGATTTAGGCAAATCAACTTAATAGTTTTTATACCCTCTGCTCTTTGAAATGGGTAAAAACAGCGTTAATAATTTTGTTAAATTTGCGCTTATTTTAATTTAATGTAATTTTAGCTGTTTCAATGCAATTCATTAAAAAAATTAAGTATTTAAACGTGGCGCTAATGTTAAACAGTGTGTAAACTGCTTGCATTATAAACTGCTTGAACACTCTAAGCCGCCCATCAAGCACTGCTTGCACACTATGCAACTCAACACGCACTGCTTACACTGGCACTGCAACAAGCAGTGTACACTGTTTGCTTATGCAAGACATACATTTATATGTATGTTAGAGACAAGCAGTTAACTTCATAGGCGCGCATTCAAATTATTGTTTTATATTATTAAGATATAATTTAAATATGTTTAAACAGTTTTAATTAATTTAAAAACTTCAACTAAAGAAAATTATACATAAAATTAGTATTATAATTGTATTAATTTTATTAGTCATAAAATTAAATCATTAAAAATATATATTAGTTTATACCCCATATAAAATTGCATGAAGCACGTATTAAATTTATTTTGGCTTAATAGACTTATATTTTATTAAGTTCCACCTAGTTGCAGTGTATATAACACCAATAAAAATTGCTAAAAGTGCAACGAACCCTAAGTGGCGTTTTGTTCTTTTCTTCCATTATTATTATTAATAATTTTCGTCTTTCTCTGTCTTTTTTTTTAGATTTGCTTCCACGGAAGGCAGCACGTTCCCTTGCCATTCTCTGTGTATCTTCATGACGGTGAGTTTTTACTGCTGATTCTACGCGATTATACAATGAAAATGCTCTGGGGTTTTCGGTTTGGGTTTGGGTTTGGGTTTGGGTTTAGGTTTTGGGTTCGTGAGCGTTCGCCGAACGCCGCAAATCAAATTGAAAACAGAAATCAGAAATCAGAAATTTTCAATCGAAAGTCGTCGAGTTGCAGTGCCGTGAGAATATTACGAGCTCCAGATATGCGATACCCTCGGGCCCGTACTCCCCATATCATTACCCCCAGGGCATCGGGTTCAATGCGACCCAGCAGTTCGAATTTAAGGAAGTAAAGAAGAAACGACTCGTTATCGGTGACTAACCCAAACACCAAAACAACACAACAACAACAACAACAACAGCAACAGCAACAGCAAAGCAATAAACCTAAGCAGAATATGCCAAAATATCGTATGAAACTGCCTACAACAGCTGGAAATTCCGGCAGAGAGAGACGGAGATAGAGAAAGAGAGAGACATAGATAGAGAAGAAGTTGAGAAGAGGGGTAGAGAGATAGAGAGAAGAAGGAGAGATCGAATAGGAGACCTCAGAACAGCAGAAATTTATAATTAATTTAAAAATATATTTTAATAGTAATAATAATAAAACTAATAGTAATTTTATATATATAATTTTGTATTTATTAAATATATATTATTTATTTTATTTTGCAATATTCGTATATTCGAATATATTAAAGAATCATTTATTTATTTATTCATACATATTTAGCATATCGATAATAATTTTAATTGTAATTAACTTGAGCAAAATTCGCAAATTTAAAATTTTTAATGCTCAAAAAGTCCACAATAAATTAAAGAATAATAATAATTTAAATAAGAACAACAACCTATACTATTATAATTCATATATAATTTAATTTTATAGCACAATCAAATAAATAGATAAAGAATTACAAAAACAAACTACAACTTTTTTAATAATAAATATTTACCAACTTTATAGAAATAAAATACATTGCAATAAAAAACGATTGTAACAAAATAAAAATTAAATGAATAAATTAATACAAAACTTGATATTAATTAAATAAATAAAATGCGCTTTTAAAAAAATGTCAATCAATCAATAAATCTCATTTAAAAGTATTTAAGTTCCGTTTTAGACCGATTCAAACTGTTTTCTTTAAAGTACTAATTGACATTAAATAAATATAGAAGCAAATAAATTTATAAGTAAATAAATTAATAAATGAATAAATACATAAATAAATTTGTTGTTAAATAAATTAATAAATAGACTAGACTGTTGTTGACATGGCCAAATACGAGAGTCTGTCAGTCTGGGCCAAGTTAAGGCTTCTGGCCGAGTGCAATGAACGCACAAATTAAGTATTAACATTATTATTATTATTATTATGATTATGATAATGTGGTCGTGTGGTATTTGTTGTGCTCTGACTGTGCTGAAGTATTTGTTTTGGTTTTTGTTTTAGCGCGTATTTGTTGTGGGTTTCTTATCAGTCATTTGCCAAAAAACACAAAAAAGACGAATAAAATGCCGCACATAAAGAAAAACTTTTATCAAACATGTAGTTAAAATAATAATCAAATATTAATTCAAATTACATATTTTAAACAAAAATAAGCAATAAATCGATAACTTTTCGATTTCAATCTTTGTTCTTATTAAATTTGAATTAATTAAATTTAAATTATTTAGTTAATTATTAATAAAATAAACATTAATGATATAAAATAGTTAGCAAGGCATTGCATCAGCTGCGCTTTGTTATGCTAATGCGAGTCAGTTTACCTGCGCTTATCAGCTGTGATAGCCGATAACTGATAACAGCTGCAGCTGCTGATTGGCAATCGACATTTGGCAATCTTAACAATGACAATCAAGCCTGGATGGGTGCGGTGGCATGCAACTTGTGAAATACGCACAAGGAAGCAACATTCAAACTTTGCACAATCCCGCTGTGTAGTCATCGATAGTAGTCTCGATAAGTGTCGATCAATGCAATCATTTGACTGATAACAGGCCTGCACTGCTTGCCCCCTGCACCGCATTCAATGAACGCTTATCGTGCACTGCTTTCGACGGCTTGCACTGCTTGCCCTCAGCAGCTCTCCTGCTTTCGACTGCTCTCGACGCTGCCTGTGAGTAAGCATAAACAAACGGTAAACGCACACACCTTCAAGAGGCAAGTAAAAGCTCACAACTTGACCTAAATAACCCGTTCGAAAGGGAGAGAGAAAGAGAGAGAGTGGAAGAAGAGAGAGAGAGGACTTTTACAAATCGCTGCATTTAAATCAAACAAAACTACGAAGCGTGCTAATTTTTATGTATTTCATAACAGCATTTAATCTAAATATAAATACAAGACGCAATAACAACAACAGCAACAAAAACAACAACAATGCTATTACGTGAAAGCTTTAACTCAAGCTTACGCTCTCGCTCTCGCTCTCCCAGGCGCTCAGTCACGCATGCGTAGCAGCAGCAGCAGCAGCGACGTTGACAGCGACAGCGACAGCGACTGCTTGCGCGCCAAGCAGCGCACTCACAACAACAACTACGTGTATTTTCTTCTAAGCAGCGCAGTCTAAGCACGGAAGAGGGTGTGAGAGAGAGAGGGGGGAGAGAGAGCCTTGCCGTCGCTGCTGCGGGCGTCGCCGCAACGAAACGAAAATGAAAGCGAGCGCAGCCGAAGTTGTAACGAAGTCGTGCTCTCGTTGGTGTGCCTGTGTGTGTGTGTGTGTGACGTCACGAGCTTAACTTTGCGCAGACAAAAACAAAAAACGCTGTGTCATTGGAGCAGACGCAACAGCAAGAACCTAAACGGGTCACCCTGTGCTAAGAAAGCGCTGCTTTGTTATTGTGAATGATTCACAATAAGTGTCACAGCGTCTAATTTAGCTGAGATCAGTTCACAATGGGGATTATTCCAATAAATATAGACACAACTGCATACATTACGCATGGCAACGTAATTAGTGTTTGCTGAGAATAACAACAACAACAACAATTACAGCAGAAACAACAACAACTGCTTGCCTGCTAAGTAAGCAGCAACAACAGAAACCGCACCGTGGGGAAAATGCCTGTTTTTTGACATTAACTTGCAGCCTAAGAACGAGGTAAGATTTTTATTTTTTATTTTTGTTTCATTGGCTCACAACGAATTTAATTTATGTAGTGGGCGTAATGCCGCCCTTATTCAGTAGCAATCATATAAAAAGGTATTTAATTATTATAATTTTCCATACAAATTATAAATAAAAATTATTTGTTGATTTATACCATATATATATATACTCCTCAAGCATTTAAACCAAGTGGTGTATTAAAATAAATAAACAAAATTTGTAATATATTATTGAATACCAAAAAAACCTTTTTTTGCCCATGGTAAGCTTCTTGCCTTGCAGTCTCACACTGCTTGCTGCACTGCTTGTTGTTGTTGTTGCTGCTGCTGTTGATTTTGGCGTTCCGTTGAGAGTAAAAGTGATTGGGAAAAACTTTTGCTTTTTTGCTGCTGTCGATCGCGCGCTCTCTCTCTCTCTCTCTCTGTCGGCAGTGCCTGGCTGCTTGCGCTCTCTCGCGCTCTCGCCTGCCTGTGGCCAGCGCCATCCACAGGTAGTTGGCTGTAAAAGCAGCGCAGTCGGTGTCGCAGCCGACGGCGAAGTCATTTTGGGGCTTTTATGGCGCTTTGCCGCGCTTGCTCTGCATGTGTGTGTGTGTGTGTTTGTGAGAGAGTGTAAGTGTGTGCATGAGTGTGTGTGTGTGTGAGCTGCTTGTTGTTATTATTATTTTTCGGCTGTCGTCGTCGTTGGCGGCGTCGCTGTCGCCGTCGCTGCTGCGTTTGCGTCGCATTTTCTTTGCTGCTGCTGTTGCGCTAAAGACTTTTTGTCACAGTTACAATTTACCAATTGTAAGCAACGGACGCGTACAGCGCAAAGCTCGCTCAGCTCGCTCGGCTCGGCGTCTAACGGTTCTGCAGGAGCCCTGCCTAATACACAACGCTCGCGTCAGCGCCTGCGTCAGCGTCAGCGTCGACGGCGACGTCAGCGTGCATGACTTGTAAATAAGAAATACTCGCATATAAAATCTGTTGCATCATTGTTGAAACACTTCAGTCGCTGAATCGCGTGCGTGCAGGCAACACAACAACGCGACAACAACAACAACAACAGCAGCAGCAGCAGCAACAACAAGAACAACAACAAAATTCAAGCAGTGCGCGCAGCTGCAGTGGCAAAAACAAAAACAGAAATTAAAAAACAAAATAAAAACAAGCAAGAATATTGTGAAAATTGTGCAGTTATCAAGTGTATAAAACATAAATAAATAAAATTAATTTGAAATAAAATAAAATCAGCTTAAGTTAATTCGCAAAAGTTAAAGTTTTAAATGCCAAAAATAAATCAAATAAAATGTAAATAATTCAAAAAGAAAAATAATTCAAAAGAAACTGATGCAAACGCTGCAAACATTTCCAAAGAAATAAACTTACCTCAAAAAACAGTTAAAGAAAATTAAATTTTCAAATTTGTGCAAACTACAAATTATAAAATTAATAATAAATAGCTGTGAGCAAATTAAATTAAATTCAATAAAAAAAAATATATGCTAAATGCATATTATAATTTAAACTTCAAAACAGAAAGCAGAAGGAACTGTAAATTTGTAAATTTGTGTAAATTGCAACTTGTTAATAAAGTAAAACAAAAAAACATTTAAAACAAAAAAAAACTGAGTCGAAGGTGTATTAAAATAAATTGACAGCAGACATTGTAAATTTGTCAATTTCTACAAAATAAACAATTAATAATAACAATTCTAAATTAAATTAAATACAAATCCATTGATAAAACATTTTAAAGGAATAAATTATTTTTATTGCGCAAAAAGCATTAAAATTAAATTTATAAATTCATCAATTTCTAATAATTGCAAATATTTGTTGAATTAATAAAAACTCTGGAAAAGCAAACCAATTCGTAAATTTTTAAAATTACTAAAAATTGTGTGAATAATTAAAAATATAAAAATATATAAAATTAAAAAAATTATAAAAATAAATGCGTAAAATGCATTAACTGAAATTCATAAATTTCAAACAATTAATAAATCTTAAAATAAAATAGACTATGCTGAAAATGCATTAAAATCGATCGCAAAATTTTAATTTAATAAATTTGTTAATATAAAAAATTTGTTAAAATTGTAAATTGCTGTGGGATCAATAGCAAAATAGCGGAGATCAAAGGCATCAAGATTCTACCCTCGTTCGCGCAACTCAAGATGCTGAACATGGAATCGCCCCAGATGTACGTGGATGCGGTGCAGACGCTGGCGCAGCTCGACCTCAAGAAGCAGCCGCAGCCGCTGCCGCAGCAGGCGACGATTGGCCAGATCACGCTGACGGCGATGTCCAGTGCGCAGCAGCAACAGCAGCAGCAGCAGCAGCAACAGCAACAGCAGCAACAGCAGCAACAGCAGCAGCAGCAGCAGCAACAGGTAACGGATGCCAACAACAACAATGCCACGGTGCAGGATGCAGCGTTGCTGGTGAAGCAGCATGCGATGCAGCAGATGCAGCTGAGCAACAACAACAACAACAACAGCAACGGCAACAACTTGTTGCAGAAGCAGATGCTGCAACAGTACACCACACAAACGGATCTGGACGAGCTGACCACGCAGGAGATTACGCTGGATCTGCAGCATCTGATCGACGATCAGTTCAGGGATACCGAAGCCCTGGGCATCTTCAGCGATATGGTGACCAGCCCTGGCGGACTCTCTGCTACGCTGCCACCCAGCGGCATGGTTAGTGCTGCCGCCAAGGTGTTGCAACAACAGCAACAGACGCTGGCCAATGCCAGGCAGCAGCAACACTCGTACGGCCGTGCCGCCCTGGCCTACATGCCACAGGCGGTGCACTCGGGCGCCACCTACAACAACCATTCGAGCGATGAGAACAGCTCCGTGGGCAGCGACTCGAGCAGCACGATCAAGGAGGAGCCGCTGGATCCCGACTATCGGCGGCATCTGCAGGAGTCCGTGAGCAGCCAGGCGGCGGCGTTTATCAACAACGGAGGCGGGTTGTATGGCGCCTATCAGAGCAACAACCTGAGCAACAACAGCAGCAACAACAGCAGCAACAGCAGCGGCAACAACAACAACAGCAGCAACAACAATGGTAACAATGGCAACTCTGCAACTGCCACACAGTTCACCAATCTGACGACGGCGAATGTGCTGGCCCATCACAACCTGCCGCATCTGACGGCGAACGCGCAACAGCTGCTGAAGCATCACAGCAAGCTGCAACAGTCACAGCAGCAGCATCACCAGCAGCAGCAGCACCAGCAGCAGCAGCAGCAGCAGCAGCATCACCATCGCAAGCACAGCAACAAGCACGTGGACAAGGGCACCGAGGAGTACCGCCGAAGGCGCGAGCGCAACAACATCGCGGTGCGCAAGAGCAGGGAGAAGGCAAAGGTGCGCTCCAAGGAGGTGGAGGAGCGGGTCAAGTCGCTGCTCAAGGAGAAGGACGCGCTGTTGCGTCAGCTGAGCGAGATGACCAACGAGCTTTCGCTGCACAAGCAGATCTACATGCAGCTCATGAACCACACCAACCCCGAAGTCAGTCGCGTCTGCCGAAGCTTTCTCAACACCAACGAGCATGCGCTGTAACGAGCGAAAGAGAGAGCGAAAGAGAGAGCGAGAGCGGGAGAGAGAGTAAATGAGTGTGTGTGTGTGCGTGTGACTGATTCAATTAAAGCTGTGTGGGTAGCTTCTAAGTAGACGTAAAGCCCAAAGCTCGACTTGCAGGCACAAACTGAAATTCTGAAAACTGGCAACGCTGTAAATAACTATTTTGATTTAGCAGTAAATTCATTCAAGAATACAACAATCTGGCAACACTGTTAACAGTTATATACAGGCATTTCGAGCTGCTTCTTTTAGCATTTTTATTCTCTGCTAGTTTGCCACTTTCTAGTAAGCGTAAAGCTAAAAGCTCCAACAACGCAACAATCTGGCAACACTGTAAATAGTTATGTGCCGGCATTTCGAGCGATTTCTTTTAGCATTTTAAGTGCCTACCAATTTTCTGCTATTTATGCTAACTATTTTGAGTTTCTTTCACTTCTAAGTAAACCTAAAGCTAAAAGCTCGATTTGCAGGCATCAACTGAAATTCTGAAAACTGGCAACGCTGTAAATAGTTATATGCAGGCATTTCGAGCTGTTTCTTTTAGCATTCTATGTCCCTACTAATTTACCACTATTTATGCTTTATCTATTTTTACTTTTTTCCAATTCTATCAACATTCTTCTTCTTCTACTGCCTGAAAACATTTTGTACATTTTACATTTACCTTCTGGCTGGGCGTTTCTTTAAGATTATGTTTTGTTATCATTTCGCTGCTGTTTCGTACTTAATCTTAGTGAATTGTAAAATACTATTGCACATTTCGTATAACATTATTTAGTATGCATAAGTTAAGCCAAAGAAAAAAAATGTTAAAATATTTATGTAAAAAGTCTATATACTAAATATACATATAAATATAAATAAATCGTAGCATCTAAATTAAGGCAAGCAGGAAAGAAAACAAAAAATACAAAAAATAAAACTATTTATGTAAAACTATTTAAACATTTAATTATATACAACAAGAACAACAACAACAAACACTGGTGTGTAGCTTTGCTTCTGTTTTGCCCCTGCCACGCCCCGCTTTAGTTGTCAGCCCCCAACAACAACAACAATAACAGCAGCAACAGCGACAACAACAATAACAGCTCATTAGCAAATCTTTAGCTTTAGGTTTCGAACATTTTATAAACAATTTCAACTGCTTTTCGCACTGGCGTAGAACAGCCCAAAATAATATTCTTTACTGTTATCTAGCAAATTTAATGAGAGGAAAATCATAATAAATTCATTTTAAATAATGTGTAAATTAAAAAAAAAAAAATGCTTGTAAGCGTCGTAGTTGAAAATGCTATTAATTTTTAAGGCCAACGCAATGTTCTCATTTTAATTTATAATCTAAACAAAAAACAACACACTGTAAAGCAAATATAAATACATTTTAATAAACTTTGTATAGAAAACGTACAACAAATTCGCATTTATTTATTTGTTTTTTATTCGAAGCAGCTTTAATACTGATTATGCTATATTGGTCTGTAGTTTAAAGTTTAAGTAAAGATTTCTTACATTTCTTAAAGAAAAGCTTCATTATTCAACGGTTTACATTTTATGTGAAGCTTTAATGATATTTCTAATAAAACAGGGCCTAAAACTATTATTTTATGATGGTGTCAAGCTTAAACGGAGCTTTAATTTCTTTCGAATTGTAATAAAAAAAATAACAAATTGACTTTACAGAGTTAGTTAAGCTATTATTGCTACTTGCAACTTTAACATGCATAAAAGTCTTAAATTTTTTTATTTTTTTATTTCAAAGCGCAAACAAAGTTTTAAGCAAGACAAAGTTTATCTAATATTTACTTTTTCCGCTAAAGATTTATTACATTTGATTATTTTGTATTTCACTTGAATTTAAAAGCTTAAAGCAAGCTTTAATTTTTATTAAGCTTTTGTACTTTAAGCTAAAGCTTCATTACTTTTGAACATACTGCATCTCATATCGATTTTAAAGTTTTAATTAGGCTTTGATTACTGTCAAGCTTTTAGACTTTAAATAAAGCATGATTACTTTTAAAAATTTGTAAGTATTTAAATCTTAAAGCAAGTTTTAATTACTCTTGAGCTTTTATGCTTTCAGCTAAAGTTTGATTACTTTTGAATACTTTTATTTATTTATGAGCTTGTGGCACTCATTAGTCGTGCCTAGCCGCAATTGGTTAGTGCCACGCCCGTTTGGCTGCTGCAGCTGAGACATGAAAAGCGTTGCCAAAAAAACAAAAAAAAAAAAAAAAAACAACAAAAACCAAAAGCAACCGAAATTTGAAATTTTGAATTAAATGTCTGCCATATTTAGGCGGCACAAGCACAAAAGATGCAAGCGTCTGTCTGCCGATGGGCCGGCGATAGCGACAGGGCGATCTATGGGCTGCCAGGCACCGACCGACAACTTGCCACGGCACGCTGTGGCACGGGTCGGTTTAGGGGCAGGGGTTGGAGGCACACACACACACATAATCGCACACATCTGAGATAGACGGACCCCCAGACAATCGCAAAGGCGGCGTTGACACAATTTGACAGTAAGACAAACCCGAAACGAAAAGCAAATTTATAAGCGACAAGCAGAAGCAGGAAAGCAACAACAACAACAACAACAGCCGCAACAAAATTAATGCAACTAAAAAGACAAATTAACGCGCCAGAGAAAGCCCAACAGCAGCTACAAATGCATTGCGGCCCCGGGCAGATAATCACTTCAAAAACTTTTGGGCTAAGCCCTTTTTGGAGACCTCAAGCGGCCCCAAAAAATAAAAAACATAAAAAAAAAAATAATAATAATAATGAAAAAAGCAAAACAACAAAATAGTAATGCATATAAAACTTTCATTTGAGCTGCGTGCGTACAATTTGTCTAGGCTATGCTCTGCTCTGCTCTACTCCGCCCCCTCGCAGCCCCCTCTCTGCTACGTCCATGCAGTTGCCACCGCTCTCAGCTGCATTGTTGGACAGTTTGATTGATGACAGCTAATTGCAGCCTCCGATTGCACTCAGAAAAAAGCCCCAAAGGGAAAAAGTGAAATTATCTGTGTGGGTGTCAGCCCTCCACTCCCCGCCCTACTTCCCCCCGGAAGCTGCAGAGCAAGCTTTAAATTGCAGCTCGACTTTGATAAGGGTTCTAAGCGGCTTAAAGGTGAAAGCGTGC
This sequence comes from Hypselothyrea guttata, assembly GCA_035045125.1. Classification (NCBI taxonomy): domain Eukaryota; kingdom Metazoa; phylum Arthropoda; class Insecta; order Diptera; family Drosophilidae; genus Hypselothyrea; species Hypselothyrea guttata. Next base: position 35,044 of record JAWNNJ010001480.1, read on the forward strand.
TCAGCAAGAAAATAAAACAAAAAACAAAAATAATATGCAGCAAATTGCGCTCGAACGCAAGACAATAAACAATCCAACGATCTGGCAACGCCAATAGCCCCCTCCATTGTTATAGGGTATAACAAAGAAATCTTGGCTCAAACTCTGTGCATCTCTAAGGACTGATGGCCTGGCAATTTGTGCTGTGCCAAACTAATTGACGCACAATTACTGCTCAACTAAGCGCCAAGTACGCACCACTCGGCCGTATGAGTTATGAGCGCCAAGTGATAAATTCGCAACCAGCGGCACATAAATTCATTTCCCATTGCCCATGCGATATTTCTTGTTTTTATTTATTTATTTTCTTTGCTTTTCGCTCTCTATGCATCTTTGCATTTTTATTTTTGGGCTTTTAATTATGTGAACTGCGAAAGGCCTGCGTAAATTATGCACAGGTATGAGATGCCAGAAGCGCACAGACGGGCGGATTAGCATATGAAATATTTTATTAAATAATGCAAATACATTTCTTATATAACAAGTAACTAGATGGCGATTTATAGTTTGTATATTTAGCTGCATACACACGGAAAAATATTTTAAGAAAATAAAATATAACATATTAAATGTGAGTAATTTATTCATTTTACTGTCAACTACTGTCAATCGATATAGAAAATTAAAAATGTAATTTGTATAAATTAAATTGAGGAATTCAAATAAATTAAATTAAAAGTAAATGATAATATAGAATGTAAAAGATAATCTGGGGATGAAATTAAATAAAAAACCAGAATGGGCGGAGCAGATCAGTCGGACGGGCCCGACTGTCTTATACCCTGTGCCAAAGCTCGCGCTGCGCGCTCGCAAATACAGTATATAATTTAATAAAATATTTTAAATATAATTTAATTTATTTATAAAGAATAGTATGGGCGCGCATCTTTTCGTTTATATCTTTTGTGTTTATTATCCAATTTCAATGCGCTTTTCAAGATAGTTAAATATAATAGAAGAGAGCTTTTGTTCCAAATAACAACATTCTATGTTCAATATTACGCTTGCTGTTTAACTTTGTATGTTCAAATGTTCTCACAATCGCACAATTTCCCAGCAGCGTGCTTGGTATCGCCATCTCGCTCGCACACTATTTCCAAGCGTAAGGTTGCTGAGCTGCAACGGCGTGTGCATGCAGTATTCCGTCGCTTATATCTCCTTTGTTTATTAACCGATTTCAATGCGCTTTTCAGGACAGTTAAATAATAATATAAGAGAATATATATTCAACAATAACAACATTCTATGATTAATATTACGCTTGTTTTTGAACTTTTAAGTTCAACTATTGTGAAGCTTATATCTCCTGTGTTTCTTAACCGATTTCAATGCGCTTTTCATGATAGTTAAATATCATACAAGAGAGCTTATGTTCCAAATAACAACCTTCTATGTTTAATATTACGCTTGTTATTCAACTTTTTATGTTAAAAAACACGAGGTTGTTTGGGTTTTATTGATTTTTGGGATCTGCGTAAGATAACTACCTATCTATAGCAACCAAAACGGCATCTCTAGCTTTTGTAGTTGCTGAGAACGACGCGTTCATACAGACAGACAGACAGACAGACAGACAGACAGACAGACGGACGGACAGACAGACGGACATCGCTAAATCGACTCAGCTTATCTCCCTGATCAAGAACATATATAGTTTGTGGGGTCTGCCACGCCTCCTTCTGCCTGTTACATACATTCTGACAAAGAGTTATTAACCCTGTTTTCCCATTTTTCAATGGGCACAGGGTATAATTAAATGCAATTAAAAAGAAATGGGAATGAGAAATTGTGATTCATTTAAATATAATATTTAGACTTTAAAAATAATTTTAATTTTGATTTTACTTAATTACAAAAAAAATAGCAATATCTTTAAACATTTTTACAAATTTTGTATGCATTTTATTCATTATTTAATATTTGAAATGACAATATACATTTCTTTTTCTTTTCTACTTTGAAAATAATTTCAATTAGATTCTCATTTAAAAATAAGAATAAGAATAATACTATATATATTCTAATTATATTAATCATACCATTATATTTAACATATAATTAATTTATAATTAAGTTTACATTCAATTTTTTAGATCTTTTACCATTTTATATCATTTCAACTTAAGCAGCATTTTATGTAAATTTTTGAAAAGTGTTTAACGCATGGCAAACTTTCAGCTCACGAACCACTCGAAGTATTTTGCCCAAAATATAAATTGAATCAAATCGCTTGAAGCAGTTATCATTTAGACAGTTATATAAGCAACTTGAACCAACTGTGACAAATTCTGTGAGTCTTATATCTCAGCTACTTATCACTGCTCCAGTTTCCAATTTCATCCAAGCATCCACTGCATTTCGAGCAGTCTCATTCATGTATCTATCTATGGTATATCGTCTATCGTCTATCGTCTTTCTTCTTTCGTCTTTCACGCTTCAATTTTCAGCTTGAATTTGAGTTTTAGTTTCAGTTTTGACTGTTACACATTTTTATCATTGTTGCCCCTCTCCCTCTCTCCGTTCGTCCCGCTCGCTGCATGCACCAACAACAACAACAACAACCAACTAACGGAAAAAAGTGGGTTACTTCACTTTTATTTTCTTGCTTTTCAAGCTACCAATACCAATACAGCAATAGCTTTACATCTATGCATCTATCGGTCTATCTTTTTTTTAGCACAGATTGAGTAATAGTTTGTTGTTGCTGCCGCTGCTGCTGCTGCTGCTGCTGCTGCTGTTTGGTTTATATTTAAAGCCAAGCCTCGTGCATGTCCCCGGCCCCCTTCTTTGATCGTTTCTCGAGCTTCGAGCTTCGAGCTGCGAGCTTCGAGCCGATCGTGTGGCCAACTGCTGCGGCAAGCGCGGTTTCACTTTCTATGCCGCTGACTTTTGCTATCTACGAGCAGCAGCAGCAGCAGCAGCAGCAGCAACAACAATGAGGCCGTCAAGCATCCAGCAAACAGCCACAACTACAACTAGTCAGCGTGCTTAACTCGCATTTGCCAGACCGAATGTTATGCATTAGCAATAGACTTGATGTCCATCATTTATCAATAATAACTCATATTAATAATAAATAATAATTCGATTCGAGAGTTAGGCCAGCAGGAGTTGGGCCAGTGGAAGTTGGATCAGCAGGAGTTGGGCCAGTGGGAGTTGAGCCAGCACGAGTTCGGCCAACGAGAGTTTGTCCAACGAGAGTTGGAATAGCGAGAGTTGGGCCAGCAATAGGTGGACCAGTGGGAGTTGGGTAAGCGCGAATTGCACCAACGAGAGTTGAGCCAGCGAGAATGCGGACAGCTGGAATGCGGACAGCGGGAATTCGGCCGAAGAAAGTAAGGCCTACGAGAGTTCGGCCAGCAAACGTACGGTCAGCGAGAGTTTTACCAGCGAAAATCAGACAATAGAGAAATTAAGTAATAGTATACTATTAATAATAACAATTAATATTAATATTTTATTAATGTTATAGAAAATAGAAGCCAAATGTATGAAATATTTCTTATTCCATATTTAATAAATAATTTTTTAAAAATGGTCAAGTGGATTTAAATACATTCTAGAAAATTTAATGGCAAATAATAGGGAGACCATTTTAAGATTTATTTGTTAACAATATTTTGAATTTTATTTTATTAACTGAATATTATAAGATAATTTTATTTTTGTTGATACCATATTTAAAGACAATTCTTTTTACAAGTTATTAAATGAGTATTAGAAGGGAATTTATTTAAAATTATTGAATTAATTATTATTATAATTCTTAGTATATTATTAAACTATAGAATTTTAAATTGAAATTATGTAAAATTTTAAAACATGTTTTTTAAACAATTTTAATAAAATATTTTATTTTATTATCTGCTATTTATCAGACTATTATGTCTAGAAATCAGCGGCAACAGTTGCCTGTCCGCTTAGCTGAAACTAGTTTGGCCAAGTCCGGCATACCCGCTCACCTGTTTTGCTAAGGCCAGGGCATAGTTAACGGCGCTGCTCTGTTCACCTCTTTTTCCCTGAACAATGCTTTGACTATTTTCTTTTCGACGGCCCATACGAGTTGCTGCTGCTGCTGCTGCTGCTGCTGCTGCGTCTCAGAGTGTGCATCTGAGTGTGGGCCTCTTATGTAATCGGCTAGCAGCTCCAACTGTTGTTGTTGTTGTTGCTGTTGCTGTTACTTTAGTTGTTGTTGTTGTTGTTGTTGTTGTAAAAGATGCCTTTTCTTTTGTTGTGCTCGCCGTGTGGAGCGTCGTCTGATGACCAAGTTAAGATATTATGTTCGTTATGTTGCGCTTATTAACGTGGCCTACAAATTTTTGTTTTGCCTTTTCATGTTGTTGTTGTTGTTGTTGTTATTGTTGTTGTTGTCTTAAACGAATTTTCCACCGTTATAAATCAAGCGTCAACGCAAAAATAAAGACATCTATGCCCTCTCTATCTATCATCCTCCTATCAGCCCACTCTTTTCCGCTCTCTTTCCTCGCTCCCTTCCCTTCGCCAGCCTTTGACCAAATTGCGCAATATTGGCATCAAATGCAATCCCCTGGATTGAATTTATTTCGAGCTTCACTCAGGCGGCACAAAAGTTAATAACAATAACAGCAACAACAACAAGTTGCAGCAACAACAACAGCAACAGCAACTTAAATCTGCCAAAAAGAAATAAAAAAAAACAACAGCAATTAAAAACATATAAATTTTACTTATAAGCTATATATAATCATGCCAAAAACAAAAACAAAACGAAAACACAACAATTGTTTATATGCAAAGGGCCAAAAGTATCTATCAGATTCAGATACACAACAAAACTATCTATACGCAGTATAATTTAGATTCTGCTCTGGACTCTGCGCTGTTTTACACGTAGGTCTGAGGTGCAAAAAACTCTAGGGAATTGGTTCTAGACATAGAAAATTTGGGGTAATTTGTTGATTCGGCTAAAACGAAGGCGTTTATACACTTGCTTTTAATTTATATATGAAGAATTTTAAATACCAAAATTTAATATTTTAATATATAAAATAAATTTGTCTAATGAATATATTTACAAATATACATGCAAATTTAACAATATAATAATAAATAAATAACTACAGGAAATATATATTTAAGTTTAATTAAAACTATAATAAATGAATGCATCAGCGAAAAATATAAAAAAAATAGTAAGCAAATAAATAAATAAAATAAAAAGCTAGGATAATCATTTATTTCCATGTTTGTTTTATCTATATATTTATTTAATGCAACTATGATCAGTCGAAAGAGAATTTATAAATACAAATTAAGGTTAAATGTCAACTCGAATTTAAAAATTAAATTAAATAAGAAGTTAAAAATAATCTAAGGGTAGTCAAAAATTAAAAAGAAAATTGCAATCAATTTATGGAAAGGCTTGTGAATGAATTAAGAAATTAAAAATATTATTTTATTAATTAATATTTTAGTACATGAAAGAAATAAGTAAATAATGTAAATATATATAAAAAAAAATATAAAACAAATACACAGAAGGCATTTTTTATATTTATATTTTGTACGCTTACTAAATTTCCTGATTCAATTATAATTGACTATTAATTAAAACAAGCTAATAATTGTTAATCTATTTCTGCTATAAATCGAGATTTATTAATTTATTTATTGTAATTATTTTGAGCATTATTTTGTCTATAATATTTAGAAAATTGCATTGCCTGCATTAACGCAAACTCCATTAGATAGCCCAGATACTTGAGTTTTGGGCAAGGGCATAAGGCAACATACAACAAACATACGGAAAGAAAACTAAAACTAAATCTAAACCACTCACCCAAAGACCCATTGGCCTACTTTTCTTACACAGCAACAACAAAACTATAGGAAGCACAATAAAAAAATGGAAAGAAGAAAAAAAAACACTACATATATATGTTAGAAAATAATCTCAACGCCAACATAGAATATTTATGTGTGTGTCTGCTAATCAACAGGGCATGTGTGTGTGTGATGTTTGTGTTTGTGTTGGTGCGGCAAAATTTACAGCGCGCCCTTTTGAAAAACTTCTTAAAAAACAACACGAAAAATACAAAAAAAAAAAAAAACAAAAAAAAGCTCACACAAGTCGCGCGCGCTGCTTTTCATTTTTGGTTTTTTTTTTTCAGCTGCGTGCGTTGGCGTCGCAGTCGCCGTCGCAGTCGCTGCTTTATCAATCTGCCTGGATGTGCAGAGCGGGAGCAGCGGGGCTGGGCGCTGCTTAACTTATCTTAGGGCAAGACCCGAGGAGCGCGCAAGGAAAGAGGGGGAGGTAGGAGCGCAGGGCTGGCAGCCGGAGACGCAGACCCAGACCCCAGACACTTGTTGCAAGCAAACGCACAACGCACACAAAAATTGACCCAATTTTTTGCTTTTTAACACACACACACACACGCACACACACAGGCACAGAGATACACAAACAAACCTAAATATGCCCTAGCCATAAAGAAAAAGCTCCCTTAAAGAACAAGCGCAAGAAAATTGAAATTGTTGTTAATTTTTGTTTGCTTTGCGGCATTGTTGAGTTTTGTTTGCAGTTGTCGATCGTCCGAGGGGAGGGGAAGGCGCTGGGTGCCGACAAGGGGGGATGTGGTGCAGCAGAAACAGCAGAATTCACTTTCAATTTTTTTTGGGTTTTGGATTCTGTACTTTCAAAAAGTACAAAGGGGTATATTAAGTTAGTACAAATAGGAAATGTAATATATCGACAACGTTCGTAGTCGATATAGCCATGTCCGTCTGTCTGAGCGGCTGTCCGACTGTCCGTTTATCCGGCTGTCTGTCCGTATAATCACATAGATCTTGCAAACTATAAAAGCTAAAGATACCATTTTTAATATGTAGGTTCTTCCATGAAACAAGCCGATCAAATTTATTTTAGATTTTTGATATCTCACTCTCTTACTTCGAAGGCTGCTGTAGATCTCGTAGATCTTTTAAACTACAAGCGTTACAGCACAATTTTAAAGCTACAGTCTTGTAAATTGGCATGTAAGTAGCTTATGATATTCTACATCGCTGCTGCGAATTGCACTACAATCGGTAAAGAAACAGCAAAGATATGCAACCGACAATTTGTTTGACTGCGTGTGTATTTCTGAAACAAAGTACAGTGTCTCTTACTGTCAGTTACATCCGACTGTAGGCTTCCGTGCGACTGATCAGCGCTGTTCCTACTGGTTTTTTTTATTTGGGGCGAAAGAAATGTCTAAGCACAGAACCAGAAGTAGAAGCACCACAATATCATATAGTTCGCTTGACTTTGACTAGAACTAGGTCAGCAGCTGTAAAATAGATGCATAGCTGAACAACAGCGTGAAAGAGAAACAGACAACAACACCAACAACACAACAGCACAATCAAATCAAGAAAATAAAAAATAAAAAAAAACATGTATATCTTCTATATGTGTTGTTCTGTTTTTGGGGAATCGAAATTGGGCTGGGGAATGTACATCTTCTGCTTTGGAGGGGGAGAAATATCTCCGTCTGGATGCGTTTACATGCCATGTCTATGAGTCTTTGCTTGAGGCATTTCTGCTCTTCAAAGGGCCCCCAGCTAGTGGCAGTTAAGTAGGTCAGTCCAACATCAGGCCCATCTCGGTACTTCTTCCACAATTGCAATGATCAAAAGTTTTCATGATCACATTAAAAGCAGCTGATACCCCAAACAATATGGCACTAATTGCCAATGAATTATTGCATGTTAGTGCATCTAGAACATGTTTTAAAAACAAATGAAAAATTCCTTCTTCTTGCCTTGAATATTTTTTAATTTTATCAACTTTTGGCTGCACTTATTATATGCTTTCTGTTGACGTATTTGCATATAAGCTGGCACACTTCTATTCGCTTGTTTTTCTCGTTCATTGCCATTATTTCCTGTATTCCTCTGTTTATTCTTCTGCACAGAAAAAGTTTGCTTTCCTCTTTTATGTTCGTCGATATGAAATTGTAATTTGATTGTAATTTGTACGAAATACGTCGTTGTCTTCAGACTAAGCAGTATATTGATTATCATTATCATGTGATTTTTAAAAACTTATAATGATTACGGTCCCTGGTATAATCTGTCAATTGGCGAATATTCAGCAGATACCAATAGTTTCATACCAAAATTGGGAATATAGACTACCAAAATGTATAAAAAATTAAATTGAATTGTATATCAACAAGTGTATTTTAAATTAATATCCCAAGGGATGAATCTACCCTAGCTTGTTCCAGCCTGCCAAATCGTTGCAAATCGCAGGGTTGCCAGGCCTGCTGCACACCGCCATTTTATTTATTTTCAATATCTATTTCTTTAACGTTCGCTTCATCTATTAAGCTTCTTCTTTATTTATTGTTATTTATATCTCTATCTATCTATCTATCTACACTATCTTCGACTAACTTCCTTTTTTTAAAATATTTTACTATATTTTAAATTATTAAAATATATATAATATATGCTCTATAATTAAAATATAATATAAATGCGGCAAACTTTTATTGTTAGCTACAATATATTTACTAAACCTTTCTCAACAAACACACACACACACTCACACACACAACGTTTAAGCTTAACGTCTTTTATATAACTGACCTAAGCTACGTATCTGACTATCTCGCTATTCCCTTTTCCGCCGCCTCTCTCCAATTCACTCTCGCTCTACCTCTCACTAGTTTAACATGAATTACATAACAACTTAAGCGTTTTGTCTATTTGGGTCCTACCAAACACACACACACACACTAGAGCACATCCCATTCATGATTCTAATGCATTATCAATCAGTTCCTATCGCCGATGCCCACTCATTGATCGAATACATTCAAAGCACTCAAAGCATTCACATTAATACACACACACACACACACACACACACACGCATTCGATGCGCTGAGCTTTACAATCGCATTCGTTTTTATTTGTCGGATTTGTTTGTTTCTATGGTATTTTTCTGTTTCTTTTTAAATGTATTTTATTTTAGAGTGTAGGGTATAACCATATGTATAAAAGTTTATCGAACGGAATATTTATAAAATCTGTATAATTAATTTATAAATATATAATAACAAAAAAAAAAAGCAATATAAAAGAATTTAAAATTACATTAAATATTGTTCTTTAGGTTTAGTAGGAAATACAATAGACCTCTAAGGTCTCGGTACGATATTTTTCCAGAAGTAAAGTAATATTAAATATTTGAATATAAGTTTATTAAAATTAAGAATTATTTATATAACTAATATTATAATTATGTACAATAAAATATTTACAAATAAAGTTTGGACTTTTTTTATTTATTTATTTTTTATATGATTAAATATGTGACCATTATTATTATTTTTTTTTAAATAAATTTACTTTAAAATTTTTAAATTTTTCTGTCGTTTATTTAGCTATTGTATAAAATGCATACATTTTTATTTTAAACTTTTGAAACTTAGCTGGTATTTGTCTTTTATAAATTGTTCATATCTTTATAAATAAAAATTAAAAATTAACAATAAAATATTTGGTTAAAAATTCATAATTTCTAGTTTAATTGAAGTAATGGAAATTAATATTAATTCTACACTGTCTAAAGAGTATTTTTTTCTCCAGGGTATTTATAATTCGACTATTCATGCCGCTTGTAAAATGTATTTTGTGGTGCGTCTTCCGCATTTTCGGGTCACATGCGTGTGGTTTTGTCTACTAGTACGCATTTTGATTGGATTGAGTATGCTAGTTTCGGATTTGTGAGTGTGTAGATGCAGCAGTGTGTGTGTGTGTGTGTGTGAGAGTGTGAGTGTGAATGTGTGAGTGTGAGTGTATGACAATCGTGTGTCGATTACGCGGCCTTGAAAGTGAAAAGGTGTCGAACGAGGAACTTTCGCTTTTCAGGCAAACAAAATGCAGAGACACAGAAAGAGAGAGAGAGGCCATGATAGATAGAGAGGAAGATATACAGCTGGCGGTAGTCGCTTGTGTGCCTGCAAAGATACTTTTGTATCTAAGCAGCTGTTGACAGGCTTAAAATGCAAATTTAAACAACAATTAAACGGCGCGCCAGTTCTGGCACTTCTTAGTAGCTGTCTGTCTGTCTGTCCGTCTATCTGTCCAACTGTCTGACTATCAAATGTCAGGGCATGGCCCACGTGCAGCAGACGCCTACAAAGAAGTAACAGTTTTGTTTGGTGTTTTTCGATCTGTAGTTTATTTGAATTGTATTGTTGTTGCTGTGGCTGGGGTCTTTAGTTAATTTCCATAAGATCTGCAGAGTCGCAAAGCTGCAAGTTAATTGTCCAAATGCTCAAATGCTGGCAAAAGGCAACCTCATTTCATAAGCAGTTGCAGTTAAATGTTTTGTGGCAATTAAATAACTGGGCGGCCCATTATATAAGGCGGCACGTAAGCATACATTTAATTGTTTTAACTACGTAGCTAAACTATTACATACTCTATTATTTCTGTTTGTTTTTTGGGATTTTTTTTTAGGTTTTAGTGCGGGTATTACAACATATCTAAAAGCTAAGTCATTTCATTAAGCCCATTTTTCCAAACAAAAAAGATGAATAAATAAAACGCAGTTCCGTTAACGGTGCTTAATTATGCACAAGACTCGAAAAAAAAAACAAAAATAAAAACAACAACAACAATAATGTGTGTTATGCGTTCATCTCTAAGCCAAAGCCAAAAATCAAAAGTCCATAAACTACAGGCCAAACTAGGCGACAAACAGATACAGATACAGCTACAGATACAACCAGTAAAGACGTAGCAGTTCAGACTACAGTCGGACGTAACGGACATTAGGAGAAGCTGTGCTTTCTATACTACCAACACATCCGATAAAATTGTTTGTTGCATATCATAGCTGTTTCACATACGTTCGTATTGAATAATTGGAGATCGATGAGAATTTTAATAAATTGGCAGTAGCTTAAAAATTGTGGCTGTTGTGGCGTTTTTAGCTTTCAATATCTTTATCTATCTAAAATGTAAAGCAAATTTGATCAGCATGCTCCGTATAACCTACGTATCAAAAATGGTATAGTTTACAAGATCTAGATATTATGTATATATACTTTACATTCAATTAACTTCTGCACTAATTTAACAGACCATTTTGTAAGTTTTTAAAGTACAGTGTCTAAAGTTACAATGATACAAAGCTATCAGATACAGCTATACTTTATTATAGCCAAAGATACAGCTATAGATACCATAGCTATTGGCATAAATATAAACACTGGCAACTGAGACCCACATCAAATCATATTTTATCTCTTTTATTTCAAACGTAACTAAACTCGTCGCGTCGCGTCGCATCGCGTCGTCTGTGTGCCAGTTACATGAACTACATTTCTTGAGATGCGCCAACCAGTTTACAAACCGGAACTGGCGCGCATAACGGTACACATGCTCAATCGCAGCCACAAGTTTTTCAAGCCTCACTCTACTCTCACTCTCACTCTCACTCTCACTTTGGCTCTCAGTCTCTGTTACAGCTGGCGCTGATTGTCTTGGCTTGGCTTTTGATTTTGATTTTCTGCTCTTTTTGCTTTTGCTTTTGCTTTTGCATTATTCATCCGCATTTCGAGGCATTTTCAAAGTCTTCCTCTTGACCTTGGACTCAACACAGCAGCAACAGCAACAACAACTTGTCGCCGTCTTGGAAAGCAGCGCCAAAAGCGTGTGCCACAAAAGAAAGCCAAACCACTTTTACTTTCAAGCTCAGCCGGCGAAATGAGGCAATGTCAGCCTGGCCAACTGGCTCTGCTCTGCTCGGCTCTGCTCTTGGCCCGCTGCCTATTGCTTTTGGCGCCAAAATACAAAATGTGGTAGCAGCGCATGATGCGGCAAAAAAGCCAAAATGCTGATTTGACCACATATAACACCCACAGCTTATAGGTCAGCGGAAGTGTTAACGGCATGAGACATGATTAATCAGTTGTTTGGAAAACAAAACGGCTTAAAATTGTATTAAAATAAATTATTATTAATGTGTTTTAAATGTGCCAGTCGGACGCACCAGAAGAAAACTTTAACTGCGGAATCGAATAATATATTTATATATTTAATGTCAACTATGAATAGTCGGCAAGGAATTTAAAGATAAAATATTAAATAATGTTTCAAATTAATTTTAAGTATTATTTTTCATTAAAAGTTAAAGATAAATATAATTTGGGGATAAGGAAAAGATTAAAATAGAAATCAAATAAAAAAGGATATAAAGTCTAGTCCTACATTAGTACCAAATAGCTCTCTGACTACAAATATTTTATTAAAGATATAAACCTATATAAACTTTAAACATTATTATTATTTTAATGACTATTCTTTTAACGCTTATGTGACATAGACTCAAATCCCAAAATATTATTTTATATCAAGTTATTTTGAACTTATTATTTTTACTTTTTATGTGAATTGATTTATTATTATTGTAATAAATAATTGAAATGATTTTAATTATTTTTTTAATTCAAAGTATTTTTGAAGTATTTTGTATATATTGGTTATAGCTTATTTGCAGTTTAGCAAAGTAATTTTATTCATTATTTATTTAGTGCTGTCCTAAAACCATAACGATGCATTCATCCTTCCTTATTTCCAAAATGTAATCAGTAGATCTATTGTCTTTTCCGTTGAAAATTACGTAATATTAGCTGCAGTGGACGTAAAAAAGATACAGCCCAAAATTAAAGTGGCATTCCTTATGGATTTTATGCATTCTTAAAACAAGTTCCAAAATAAACTTATGTAAATTTGATACGTACATAAAATAGCCAGCAGTTCGCATAGTTAACACTAGTTGGAGTTGGTGGCAAGGCGCCTGGGGGCGCCTCCAATAAAAAAGGTGCAAATGCAGCAACGAAAATAGGCCGCCAATGTGAAAAGGAAAACTGTAGAAAGGAAATTGAAAAAATGCCAGAAAAAAGCACCCAAAGTGAAGTGTTGAAGTGTCTTGAGCAAACAAACAAACAAACAAACAAACAACAGAAACGATGTCGATGCCGACAAACAAACAGGGGAGCACGACGATGGACAGGAATACAACAGGGGGGGGGGGGGAGGGGCTGCGGTTGGGGTATTTGAGCTGCGACTGGAATTGGTATTGGTATTGGTGTTGGAGTTGGTACTATAAGTGTGACTGGAAGATAAAGAGCAGATAGAGCAATACAGAGAGAGTTGGGGAGGGGCACACACTTGTAACTGCATGCTAACATGTTTTCAAAAAAAAACTAGTAAGTAGGAAGCAGATCAGTCGGCAGGAAGGCTGAAGTCGGACGTAGCTGACAGCTGAAGAAGCTGTTTCAATTACACACATTCGAGCAAATTGTCTGTTGCATATCTTCGCTGTTTCTGATTCAATCGGAATGCAATTAACAGCAACGATGGACAATGTTATAGGTTCGGTAAATGACACATTAGAATTCTGTACCTTAAAAATTATGGCGTTTTTGGTTTTCAAGATCTACTGGGGTATAATACTTATTGCTGGTGTAGGAAAGGGGGAAATATATAAAAAATATATATAAACTTGATCTGCTTGCTCCATTGGAGAACCTTCATCTCTATCTCTAGCTCTGATCAAGAATATACATATAACCCCGACTTCACTTGCACAAACCTAATAGACCCTATTTTACTCCTTAGAGGTACAGGGTCAAAAAAACAGAAATTATTTATTAAACAAACCCACAGACAAACTCGTTTGTTGTTGGTTGTTGTAGTTGTTGTTGTTTGCATATTAAATACACACACTTTAGGCTTTTGGCACACATGCAGAGCTGGGGATAGAGAGAGAGAGAGAGCGAGAGAGAGAAATAGAGAGAAGCAGAGAGAGAGGGAGAGACAAGACATTTTTAATTTTAGTTGACAGTCAGAGTTACATCATTTTACCGTTATGCGTATGACATTAATTTGCATGCGATGTCAGACACAAATTAATTTCATATTCATAAACGTCTTCAAATGCATATTTATTATTATTATTTTTTATGTCTTCCAGCTGCCAGCCCCCGCACTCCGCACCCCGAACCCCCTCGCCCCCTGCTCGTATCGTTTTTAAGTTTGCCTAGTCACGCTGCCGTGGTTCTTGTGGCTTGCGAAAATCTTTAGTATTTGCTCAATATTGTTGTTTTTTTTTTCCATTTCCTCACCAAGCGCCGCTTTTCATAGAGCCAACAGCAGCAGCAGCAGTTTTCCTTTCGCTTTCATTGACGCGTGAAGTGGCTTAGCATAGGGCAGGAATCGCAGCAACAACAACAAACACAACAAACACAACAATAACTAAAGCATAAGCAGCTAAAATTCAGGGAAGATACTAGATAACACTGACAGCGTCGCATACCCTAACCTGCATGGCATACCATGATATTTCTTCTTAGTATAATAATATAATATATTACAATATAATTCCAAGCAATATATACTTTTTTTTAACAAGCGAATAATAAATATATATATATATATATAAATATAAATAATATAATTCCAAGCAATATATACTTATTTTTAACAAGTGAATAATAAATGAAGTTAAGTAAAATTCTATGAAAAGGAAATGAAATTTATGCAAATATTTGCCTTTTTATTATACAACAAAATTAAAAAACTTATTAAAATTTTATTGAATAATTTATATATATTAACACAAATTTAAATCGTTGTATAATTAATTTAAATAATTAAATTTGACAAACTGAACTAAAGTAAATTTAATAAATTATTTATTTGTTTATTTATTATAAAGAAAATTTTTTAATAAATGTATACAATATGCATATTAAAATAGCACTGGCTAATAGCGCTTTGGCTTAGAAAAATGTAAAATTTCCCTAAAGTGTTAAATAAAATAAACATACATAAAATAAATGAATATATATTTTATCCTTTTTTTTATTTTTGTTTATAAATTTATTTAGTGTTTATATTGATTTATTGTTAACTAACTGATCGCTTTAATTTTTCTTGAATATATGCAAATACTTTCATAAATATAAATTTAAAATTTAATTTAATTATTTGCCTTCTTTGCCTCTTTTATTTAATATTATTTGTATTGTGTCAAAGCGAGTGCTAATTCGTCTAGTGCCTGTTTTAGGTGCAGAGCATGCAAAATGCCTAGTTAATGTGCATTACATTTTCGTGATTCTGATCGATATCGCCAGCCAGCGGCAGCGAGCGTCTCTTTCTATAGTTAATAGAGCTTTTGTTGCAGACATAATCAACGAAGCAGAAAGCTCTTTAAAAATGCTCCTACAACAGCAACTGCTTCTCCTCTCCCCTCTTCCTACGCCTTGCTCCCTGCTCCCTGCTCACTGTTCCCTTTCGTCTGCCAAGCATTTGTGTTGTTTTCAGTTGTCTTGGGTCTCTGAGTTTTAGATTTTTTTCTTGCTATTTTCTTCTTTTCGACTGGGGCGGTCAATTAAGGCGGCTGCAGAGCCCCATCCGAACTTCAATTTCAATTTGAAATCGGCTCGAACTCGTGTTTGTCAGGCGCATGGAGGCCCCCACATGCTGTGCCTGCATAATATATGGATGTATATCGAATGATCGCCGAACGATAATTGATAATGGGAAATATGGCATGGGCATGCAAGCGAATGAGTGTGAGTGTGAGTGCTGGTGTGAGTACCCGTTCGATTATTTGGGTAAACTGCATAAGAAACCGAAACAGGCAGAGGCCGACGAAGCACGCAGACCAGCAAGAAAATCAAGCAAACCAAAACGACAACAACAGCAACAACAACAGCAACAGCAACAACAACCATAATAATATTAATTCCAGTGTGTGCTTCCATGTTCGTTTGTAGTTGTATGAGAAACTGGGTCAGCGTGTCGTTTGTGCTCACACACACACATTAACAGCTCCACAAATATATGCACACATGTAACTTGCTGCTGCTGCTGTTGCTGTTGCTGCCGGCGCACGATAGAAAGTGAAAACGAAGCAACAACAGCAGCAACAGCAGCGACTACGACAACAAAATGGCTATGAGACTATGACGAATGTACGGCAAGAAAAATCACATAATCGCCGTCGACAACAACAACAACAGCAGCAGCAACAGCAGCAGCAGCAACAACTGAATTATAATTTAGGGAAAATTATGCACACTGTAAGCACAAATATCTAAATGTTTAATAAAAAATCAAGGCACAAATTAAGCACACATCGTTATTTTTTGGACAGCCTACAAACAAAAAAAAAAACTGAATTTCTAAAAAAACAATAATCACAAATAAAACCCTAGGCCCTTTCCAAATTGAATATTTAATAGCCGAAAATTATATAAAATTGTTTTCAATCATGAGGTAACAAGAAAACCATAATTTTGCATATCAAAAACCTGTGGGAATGTATGCCAAATAAATATCACTGCAGAAATATCACGCATACGCCTGGCAGTACGTCGCTTTGCATGCTGCCATTGTCTTTGCAGTTAGACAATTGTATTCGCTGTGCGGTAAACTCATCCCAGGCATAAATAATTGTGTCAACAATTGAGCACAACAAAGCGTTCACTTCCATCTTCCATGGCAGATGCTGTGATAACTGCATAAAGTCCAATCGGCTGCAGGCGCCGAAACGTGAGCTGGCAATTATGAATTGGCAGTAGGTAATGCAGTGCTGGTAGTCCCAGTAAATAAAGCCAATAAAGATAAAGAAAACCAAAACCAACTGTATGAATACCCTGTGCCATAATACGCTCACAGCTCGCGCTGCGCGCTCTTCCCTAAAGTACATAATTTAAAAATGTATATAAAATACCATTCGAAAGCTTCTTCTAACTTTCTTGTCTATAACATGATTTAATTAATAAATCGATATTAAGGATAGATAGACATAATGGTTGAGAGTATTGTATATTCTGAATATTACGTTTGTTATGTGGTTTTTATTAATTACGGCGTGAAAGGGGCGTGGCAGCCATCATTTGACTTAAACTTGATCTGCTTACTGTATATATTTACATTCTGAAATCATTTGCTGCAGCTCTAATAGTTTCCAAGACTATCAACCCAGTTTTTACCGATTTTCAATAGTTGCAGGGTATAAAAACGCAATAACAAAGAGGCTGTCAAATGGATACTCTGCAAAAGTTGAGGGTCTATGGAGTCGAACCGGTTCAGGAATCGCCACACCCAAAACAAGAAAGCGCGTTGAAGAGATTTACAAGCTGTGATTAGTTTGCAATGTGTGTAAAATGTGTGTTTTAGTATGTGTGCGTTGGTGTGTCTGTGTGTGTGTGTGTGTGTGTGTGTGTGTGTGAGTGCGTTGGTGTGTGTATTTGTGTGTGTGGGCAGAACTGCTGCCAGAGAAGCAGCTCTAAGCCAATATAGCGCTGGACTAGCCATCAAGCTGCTAAAATCAACGAAGCGCTGCAAAAAAAAAATATATAGAAAAAAATGCGCGATTACGAAAGCCCAGCGAAGATACTCCAAGTCAAGACAAGGCATAGTCAAAGCTACACTAAGAGAAAAGACGCAATAATATGCAATGTTTGGAATACTTTAATCAACAAAACAAATTTAATTAAATTATAAATAATATATTTTGCAAGACATTTAATTTAAGCTATATTATTTTGACTAAAAATATATTTAATTATATTAAATGAACAGTCGACAAATAACTTAAAATACAAATCAAGATTAAGTAAAAAATAAAATAAAATGCAATAATAAATTTTAATGTAATGCCATAAATATATTGATTATTTTGCAAATAATATTAATATATTAAAATAAAAAAATTACAAGAATGCAATTAAATAAATTAATAAAGTGTTATATAAGAATTGTTTAAAGTTTTTAAAATAAAGTTTATAATATTAGAGTTTATTTTGAGCATTGGAAATTATGGCAGCTTGCTTTCAGTTGCGTCCAACTGAGCCGCTTGAATAATTTGCTAAGGAAACATATTAACTTGTGTTTGCTGACAGTGTAGCCAAGTCAGTCTAAGCCAACTTTGGGCTGCCACCAAGTCACTAAGTCAGTCAGTCAGTCAGTCGGCCCACGGTATGCAGCGCTGCTTGCCCCTCGCCCCTCTGCCCATCCCCTAGCTTATGGCTGCCCCCTCAACCCCACTGTGAGCGGTGCTCTCACATATTTGCTAGTAGCTAGGTTTTGTTTTGTTTTTGTTTAGCGTGTTGGCCTGGGTCTGGGCCTGGTTATATCATCGCAGCTCGGCGCTCTTACGTGCCAGCCAAATGGTCAGCAGTCGGGGCTGGAGCGACCGACTTAGGAGTCCGCGTGCGCGTTTTATGCATTTTCAAAGCGGGACAGCTGAGACGCTAAATGCTCGACTGGCCAACTGGTTGGCTATTTGGCTATTTGGCTTGACTATTTGGCTTGGCTTGGTCAGCCAACGAGTCTTCGTTTGCGTTTGCGTTTGCGTCTTTGGCTTCTTTGGCGTCTCACTCTCACTATTCATTCATTCAGCTGCGCCTCTTTGCACTCGGCCCCTCTTTCTCCATCTCTCTCTCCCTCTCTCCTCTCCCGTTTCGCATTTGAATAATGTTTGACCCAAATTCGAGTTTTGTGCGCGCGCGCTTTTGGCCGGACAGAAAGAGTTATTTAGTTGCTAACAAAAGCCCAGCTGAAAAGTCAACAATGCCTTATGCTGTTATTGTTATTGTTGCTCTTGTATTTCCTATTTCTTTTTTCTCCACTTTTATTTTCAATTTTTTACTTTTTTCTGTTTGTTGCTATTTAAATGCCATTTTTCTGCTTGTGAAAAGCTGTCAAAAATCATTTGTCTCGGGGTGTTAAAATTGTTTTGTAAAAGCTACAAAAATAAAGACAAAAAAATACAAAAAAAAACTGTAATAATAATTATAAAAGCTGCATCAGTTTTGGTCAGGCTTTAATGTTATGCTATCTAACTTATCGGCCGATCGTAAAAAATAACTACATAAACCTAGGGAATTTCTATTGTGCTTAATGCAGGCTGATGACGTGCAAAGTTTGCCAGAAATTGATATCATTTGCAAGTTGATATTGTGTATGTCTTTAAAAATATACAAATAACAATAAAAAACCAACTGAGTCACAGCTGCAGACTAAATATGTCCTTGAGCAGCTGCAAAAGTCTTTTAGTCAGCCCATTAAAATGCAAATAATTGACGAATGTAAGCCAAACGAGATGCTCAGTATGCCCGCAGCCGGATGTGATTGAAAGTGAAACCCACAAATTCAATTGATTTTAAATGAAGTCTTAAGCATAAGGGATCTTTAAAGTTTACAGTTTTAAATAAGCAACAGCATTTGAAATAATACAACGCATATGCGAAATATCGAGTAACATTACGCATACGCCCAGTAGCTATGTGAAAAATACCGAAAATATGGGAAATATGTTGCTTTGACTAAAAATTAAATGAAACAATTTCTTAAAATATAAATGATTGTAAATAAATGTATAATGTATAATAAAGTTATGAAATTTTATTACCAACAATATTTAAAATAAGAAATTAAAAATCAAATGCTTAAAATATAATACGAATTACGTATATAATGATTAATATTACGCATACGCCCAGTGCCTTCGCAAAAATCCAGAAAATATTCGATAAATGTTGAAATATTTGTTTCAACTAAAAGTTAAACAAATAAATTCTAAAAAATTCATAGTAAATCAAGCTTAAATTTTACGCTGATAATTTAAAGAAAAATTTATTACTTCAAGCTGTATACGAAGATTTTAGAATAAAACGCATATTGTAAGACAATGCAATATTAAGCATACGCCCAGTGCCTTCGTAAAAATTATATAAATAAATTCCTTAAAATCTAGATAAAATTAAGCTTAAGCTTAACACTGATAATTTCATAAAATTTATTACATAAACTCATTACATGAAGCTGCCAGAATTGCCCTGCAAATCGCATAACTAACCAAATATTTACACAAATATAAGTATATATATATTTAATTTAGTTAATTTAACTGCTACTTAATGTAATTAGCCTATTTTTTTGGCTTATAAACATTCGTACACATTCCATTTAGTCGTTTCTTTTGCTCAGCTCGCCGTGGTTTGAGTGCTTCGAGTGATTCATCGTGAGGTACTTTAGGGCTCTTTTGGCACTGTACTCGCGGCAATTCGGGTATTCGTTTTGGTACTCATAACCACGTTCATGAGCTCACGTATCTCCGTTTTTTTGTTGTTTATTTGTTGCTGCTGTTGTTGTTGTTGTCGCCACATTTTCCCCCCATTTTATTATTATGATTATGTTTCTTTTCTTGTGTATGGTTTTGGCCTTTGTCTTAAGCTAAAAACATTTGACATTTTCATCAAGTTGTGCTTGTGCTCACATGTAAACAGCTCAAAAGCAAGCGCTCTCCTTTCATGATTTAATGTGTTACTACAACAGCAACAACTACAACTACAAACAACAACAACAGCAGCAGTAACAACAACAACAACTCTAACAGCAATGTACATTAAACCAAATATGTTAAGCACGATCACATGCCTTTATTTTTTATGTCATATGCAAGTTTTCTGTGTGCTTCCAGTAAATCGTTATACTTTTAATGCCATCCAATGATGCAGCAAAAATAGACAGGTTACACATATGGATTAGGGTTAAAAATATACCATATAACGCTTATTAGAGACCTTTTTTATTAGGTAAAAAAACAATAACAGTACAATAATTGCGGATCTGCTGAAGTTAATTTGGCGTGCGTTTATCTAAAATGCTGCGATTGCAATGATAAGCTTAAATATTGTTTTAATTTGGTGATGGTTTAAATTATATTTTATATAATACAAATCTGCTAATTTAAATGTTATATAAATTAAATGTAAAGTTTTGTTAATGGAATTAGTCCAGCTGAAAGACCGTACAACAAATTTGTTCAATAATTTCCATGTTTTTAATGAATTTAAATACAAAAGTGCAAAAATTATTTAAAAATTAAATATAATAATAATAATAATATAACAAGTGAATAAATAAATGTATTTGTATGTATTTTTTATGCAACTGCTGATTTAATTATTTAAGTAGATAGATGATCATGTGATCGTATTGATGAATAAATACATAAATAATTGAATAAATTCCTCTAAAAATTATGTTTAAATTAAATTAAATATTTATAATAACAACAAATAAATGTATCTATATTTCGCTGACAATTTTTACGTATATTGTTGAAGTAGAACGATGACATGATCAGATTGATGGATAGAAAAATAGAAAATTATGGAAGCTTTCCCGGCTTCAAGTGCCCCCTATTTACTTATCCATAAAGCTAATATGCTTTATTTAGGTCTTCAGCCAGGGGGCATACAAATTCCTGTAAAATTAATGAATGGTTCAACTTTATGTTAAGCATGTCGTGATTGTAGTAAATTCTGGAATTTTGAATTATTTTTTATGTAGCAAACCCGTTAGAAATGTTGTAAAATTGCAAATTTTAATTGACTTAAGTGAGTTATTGTGAAGCTATAATTAAAGCCACTAAGCAATATTTTAGCCACAAAATAAGACTACTTAAATATGATCTACGATTGGTAAAAAGTAGTAGTAAGCTCAATGCAGCTATAAAATCTTGCCAAGACTATATAGACTAACGAATATAGCAGCCGTATTTATGCTATATCTAAGCTCTATACTATTTAGTATTTAGTATATATACTTAGATTTAATGTGATTATTTGGAGGCAAGAAACGGTAGCTGTTGCTAGCTGGAATCTTGGCCAATTTCGCATTATGCCTGAGATTGATGCCACAAATTGGTTCACATGGCATGACTCTACATTGAGTGCAGTCTGTCTGGCATGTCGGTGGTGCCGGTGGTGCTGGTGGTGCTGACGGTGGTAGCATCGTCAGCCCCACTGTTGTAATCTTACAACGTTAATTTCTGTTTTCTGGCGTTGTTGTTTTTGCTTTTTTTTGCGCTTTTTCTTTTTATTTTGACTAATTTTCGGTGCATTCTCGCATTGAAGTGCTCCGACACCGCCGTATGGCTAATTTCGTACAGTATTCGTATTTATAGAGCCTGTACTTAAAAAAACCCAAAAGGGTATATTAAGTTAGTGGGAAAAGATGTTGTGTAAGCAGTTGTCAGGAGTTATATCACCCAGAACGAGGCCATATATATATATGCTAGATCAGGACGATGAGCCTTGAACGTCTGTTTATCCGTCTATCCGTCCTTATGAAAACCTGGATCACGTACTCTCTGAGAGCTAGAGACAGCATTTTTGGTATGTAGGTTCTCATAAGCTCTATGCTGGTGAAATTTGTTGTAGATTTTTGATAACTCCTACCCTTTCTATCGAAGATCACAACAAAGCAAGGTAATCTCATAGGTGTCGCAAAATCTAGGTGCAACATCAGTCACAATTAGAGCTACGGACATTATCCCTTAATGTTGCAAATTCCATTACCATCGGTTGAAAAATAGCAAAGATATGTAACAGACAATTGGCTCGAGAGAGATACAAATGGCAGGGTCTGCTACTGTCAGTTGCGTACGACTCTAGCCTTTGGTCCGACTGATTTCTGCTTTTATTATTGCATGCCTGCGATTGCCACTTGTTGTTGTTACGGTTACTGGCGCTGTTGTTGTAGTTATAGTAGTATTTTTTTTGTTGCCTGTGGATTGTGTGTTAATTAACTCTGGCATCGCTCGGACTCAGACTAAGACTCAGAGTCAGAGTCAGACTCAGGCAGAGACAATGCAGTTTTTTTTTTGTTGATGTTGCTGAGACTGAGAACTGGCTACTGGTCATATGTGTGGTTTATCACTTGCCAATTCTTGGAAGCAACTGTGGTCATAATGTCAGCCTGTCTGTAGTTTTGGGGGGGTTTATTAACCGTTGACATTTTGGGCTTTAACGCACGTCGCTTTACAGTTAGAGCTCTATTTAAGCTACTTTTGGTAGTGGTACTGAGAGTGTGCCGTTATGGCACATTTTTCCCTGTTTAATGCGAGCTATTACCAAGAAAAGCCCACTGCAGACAATCTGCTCCATTTTTGTTCCATTTTTGTTCCCGCTGAAGTTACAAAACTCACTTTAAGCGCGCTTCGAGACACTTTCTGCCTATTGGCAACAGCAGCAGCAGCAGCAAATTAATCAAATCAAATCAAATCAAATTGCATTGGGGCGAGGCACGGCAAATGGTATTGGCAATTTGTCTAATGAGACGCTTGCCACAGGTGGCAGGCAGCCGGCAGCAGGCAGCAGGCAACGTGCAACAGGCAGCTGAGGTGCTAATAATCCAAGCTAAATTGAATGAAATGAAACCCGATTCAATTCTCAATTGTCCAGGCGCATTCGTAATCCAATTTGATGCAAATGCTAATGCAGCAGCAGCAGCAGCAGCAGCAGCAACAGCAGCAGCAACAGCAGCAGCAACAGCAGCAGCAACAGCAGCAGCAACATCACATTGCACCCACCTCCGATTGGCCGATGGCATAGATATGTATATAGACATAGATATACATAGATATCGCGGCGTAGAATAAATGCGCATTTAAATGAAGCCGCCACAAAAACTAACCAAGCTCTGCGGCTTATCGGCATGCATTGAACTCTTCTAACTGATCAAATCAGTAGAAAATCAAAACAAATACAAATACAAATACAAAACAATACAAAATGTATCTGCAACTAACGCATATGTATGAGCAGCCCACCCTGAGCCCACAGCTAGAAGTATCTTACAGGTAGCTGCAGCTCATAGAACGCATAATGCAATCTGCCCACCCAGCGGCATGCGTTGAACTTTGCTGCATAAATTGTAGCGAAAATTGGCAACAATGTAGCAGAATAATAAGTCACAAATTTATTGTATTTAAATATTAATAAGAATTATAAATACATTTTAATTTTAAATAAATAAGCAATTAATTTGAAATGCATACAAATTCAAAGTACAGTACACAGTAAATTTCTTAGTTTTTTGTTTTTTGTAATATTTTTTCGATTTGTCAAAAGGCAAACACCAACGAAAAAATTAATATTCCGCCTGTTGACGTTGTGTGAAAATTGGCAATAGCGCAGCACGTTTTAATTTGTTTATTTTCATATTAATGAAATTGTAAATTTCTTGCAATTATGGCTATTTTTCCATGATTTTATGAGCAGAAATTTGCCAAGAAAAATTAAAAATAAAAAAAAAATTGAACAATTTTCAAGCAAAACTAAACTACAAAATAAATATTTAGCCAGTTGACGCCATGTGAAAATTGGCAACAACGCGGCGCCTTTCAATTTATTTATTTGCATATTAATTGAAATTCTTTTCAATTATATTTTATGAACACACAAATCTTATAAATAAATAAACCCACAGGTTTTCTCTAACAGATTTTCGTAAAGCCTTGGCCCGAGTTCTAAGCTTAATTTAACTTGGCTAGTAACTTGAACTAAAAGCATAGAGGAAAAACGCCATAAAACAGCGCATATATCATTATATTTATGACAGCTTCAAGAGCTTTAATGGTGCACTGAACTTTGGCAACAGCGCGTCCAACTGCATTAGACCCAGCCCTCAGACAGCGACATAGACGGTCGAGTCACTTCCGCTGCACTTTGTGAGGCACTTGCTGCGTGTGAAAAGTGGCAACATGGCAAGTGAACGTCTTCTGCCTTGGCGTGGCTCAAAGCCTCGGGCCCCAATAGGCAGGCAAATGAATGTGGAATCGCTATAAATACGAACAAACACATGTAAGATTTATGTAATTGTGTGTAGATGTTTGGGCACACTGTGCGGTCGCATCAATGACCAACTGCAGGCTGTGTATGTGTGTGTGTGTGGGGGTCGTTATGGGTTTTCCCTGCCAGCAATTACTTACAAGTGTGTCTCTGTTGTTGTTGCCGTTCTAGAGTCGAAAATAAAAACCGCAAGCTGGCAAAAAACACGAGTACACAAAAAATTGATGGCAAACATACAAAAAATTAAATGAAAAAAAAAAAAAATAATAACAAAAAAAAAAACAAAAAGCAAAAAACCAAATAAAAGTGTATAAAAAATAAAATCAACAGCAGCCAAATCAAGTCGAAGTCTAGTCTGCGGAGTCGGCGCTGTCTAGTCTCAGTCCGATCTAAACTAGTCGAGGCGTTGCGGTCGGTGTGGCCAACTAGCAGCAACAACTAACCAACAACAACAACCAACAACAACAACAACAACCAACAACCAACAACCAACAACTAACAACAACAACAGCAGAGTGCATTGACGTGTTGTTTGCATGCGCTCGTAAAACTACAACTACAACAAGAACAACAAGTAAAGCTCAGCCCATCTCTGTTGAGTCTCAGCTGCTCGCTGTCTCCCTCTCTCGTCGCCTCCCCGTCTCGCTCACTCGTCGCTCCCCCTGCCCGCTCCTAGCTCATTACTCTGCACTGCTCTAGCTCTTCTAGCCAAGCAAGTTTCGTTTTTTGTTGTTTTTTCTGCTTATTTCTGAAGAATCGGCAAATTGCAGAAAACGAGATTTTTTCGATTTTGCACGTCGAGTACATTGCACTTCGCTAGCTGCAGCTACAGTTTCCAGCTGGATGCAGTTGTTGTAGTTGTTGTTGTTCGCGTTGTTGTTGCTGTTGTTGTTGTTGTTGCTGTGCTCAAGCTGAGGATCGGTGCCAAATACAGGTACGCTTCAGAGAGCCATGGCGCTGCCTCACAGTGGTTCAATACGCGCATAAATAATGCAAATATATAATAATAATAATAATAAATATTATATAAAAAACAATATAAAAAATAATAATGAAAATATAACATTAATTGGCATTAATAATATAATAATAATAATAATAATAAATATAAAAAACAATATAAAAAATAATAATAAAAAATAAAATTAAAACAATAACAATAATTGGCATTAATAATTGAGCAAATGAAGCACAATTTAACATTATTTATTTATTTAAAATTATTTATTTATTTATTTAATTTCAACTAATGTCAGTCGATACAGAAAATTAAAAATATAATTTTAAATAATGCATAAAATTAAATTTAGGATTTCAAATAAATTAAATTAAAAGTAAATGATAATGTAAAAGATAATCTGGGCATGAAATGAAATGAAAAACTAAATGCGTTTAAAAGAAAAATGAATGTAAAAATGTTTAAAGTTGCAAGAGCTGTTTAAAGATTATTTAAATATTTATTTATTTATAATATTATCTTAAACAAATATATACAAACATATAAATAATTAGCGAGTACTAATCTGGACCTTCGACTCGATTATTGAAATATAATTTATGTTAATCCACATGCTTAAAATAATTTTTTGTTGAAAAATGAAATGTAAGTTTAAATAGCTGTTGTTAGTGTAGTAAAATAAATAATACTTATTTTTTTAGAAATTAAATTAATTAATTTAATGAAATTAAATAAATTATACTTATTTTTAATGAAATTAAATTAATTAGATTCTGTGCTTTAAATAAGTACATTTAAAGTATATAAATAGGTAAATAAAGCCTGGCTTGATCGAACTTGCTCCACTGTGCCGCGTCCGTCTCCGTTTTGGCACGTAGGTTGTTGGCTCGGCGCTCGTTGTTGTTGCTGATGTCGTTTGTCGTTCGTCTCTCGTCGTTTGTCGTTCGTCGTTTGTTGTCGTCTTGAAAACTGGGTCAATCGCTGCTTGGGCTGTTGTTGTTGCTATTGTTGTTTACGTACATTTATTTAGTTTTGTTTTTGTTTTCGTTGTTGTTGTTGGTTGTTGTCTTGCATCTCGTTGCCTGGTTCGACTGGATTTCGGATGGACAACTGGTTGGGATCGACAGGCAGGCAGTCGGATCAGAGGAGGGTAACTAGGGGGAGGGTGCCTAGTACAACCACGTCGAAGAGTGTAAATTGCAAACGTAGTTTTTTTTCAAATTTGTTTTTACTGCTTTTTCATTTGCCTATTTTTGCGACTCAAGCCGCAGCTACCACAAGCCAGAGATACTTCGCAAAGTAAACCACAGAGCAGAGAAAAACAATAATACTAATAATAATAATAATAATATTCTCAGAGTCGGAGACTTCCGTTTGGGCTGACTTTAGTGACCTGGTCGCTGGTTCGTTTCGTTTAATTGCAGGTGATATAACTGTTAAACGCACTTTGCTCTCCGACAATTCGAGAATTCAAATTCGAGAGAGTCGCTCAAGAGTCTTCCAAGAGTCTCTCGAGTCTAGACGGCAGAACGTGTTGACAACAGAACGCCGGCCGGCTCTTTCTGCCCAAACTGGTTTCTTCTCAGCGGTTGTTATGATTCTTTACCCCGTTCTTCGCCCCTCTCCCTCTCCCTCTCTCTCTCTCTCTTCTGTCTGATTCTTCCGCTAGTTTGTTCTGTTATGTTCTTGGTCTTTTTTGTGGCTTTTTGCTGTGTGTCACGAGACCATGCGGCGGGTTAAGGGGCAGACTAATTTAATGTCTCTTAATTCTGCGGAATTTGCGGCTTATGCCTGAGATTTAGTTAATGGAAATGTTTGTACGACTGTGAGATCGCCAAATCGGATAATACCAGGTTACGAATGTGTTAAGCAGCGAATAAACGGAAATAGATAATCATTTAATGTTCATTTTGTAGAAATGCTTTTGTAGTATTATGAATGAAATTCTACAGAGCGAAGAAAGTTAATTTGGAACAGTATATAAATCATTCAGATTTATGCACACCATAGCTATTATGGCTCTTATATTTTTTTTTTAAGATAATATATAAGAATATTTTGATTACATATTTATTATAACTGGCCAATTTAAATTTTAAATATTAAAATAACTTGTAATAAAATTGTGCAACGAAATCATACCAAATAGCAAGTTCAAATATAGGCGCGCTATTCTCTCGATTTATCGCGAGCAATAGATGGCGCTGCTTTCGGCGCAACCTGAACTAGCGCACAAGTATGAGTTGGCATGCTGTTGCGCTCACATAAACGAAAGAGTGCAATATGTATATATTACATACATATTATTATTATTATTATTATGCCCATGCTATTAATTTTATTATTTACTTATAGCTATTTTTGGATAATTTTATTGTTGCATACTAAGCTAATTTATGCGATAATCCGTATGCATTAGAAAGGCGATCAAACAGGCCGGCAAGCGAGATCATACATGTTCGAAGTGCATTACGAACTTGCAAAACGCCATCTCTTGTCAAATGTTCGCACAAACCAACTTGCTTATTGTTGGCTTAGCATTATCACCAACCACAGCGATTTCGCCTCAGCACAAAATATCTGCCGCTAGCTGGCGACACAATTCTGGTTTGTGGCTTTACTAACACAAGTTCGAAGTTCGAAGAAACGATTAAAGCGACATAATTCGAACCTGATCGCGTAAAGCGCTTGACGTGAATATTTATATATACCCATAAAATTTAATAAAACCACTAGTGAAAGAAAAATTAAAATTTGAAAGCGATATTTGCAGATTTTATTGAAAAAAGTTGCCGCTAGCTGGCGA
Organism: Hypselothyrea guttata; assembly: GCA_035045125.1. Classification (NCBI taxonomy): domain Eukaryota; kingdom Metazoa; phylum Arthropoda; class Insecta; order Diptera; family Drosophilidae; genus Hypselothyrea; species Hypselothyrea guttata. Next base: position 63,545 of record JAWNNJ010001480.1, read on the forward strand.
CACAATAGTGGTTTGAGGCTTTGCTAGCTCAAGCCCTAAGTATGAAGGAGCAGCATTCGGACACAACTCAAACATGTTCGCTTCAAGCGTTTGGCGCGAATATTCAAAATTTTGACTACAAACTAGAGTGAAAGACAACGATAGCTTATAAATATTTAATAAATTCAATAAAAAATAATAGACAAATAAAAATTAATATTTTAAAGCAAAAATTGCATGTTTTATTGAGAAAAATTGTTGCAGCATTATGTTTACAATTAGTTAATTACTTGGGTACGCTTTAATGCCTACTAGAGAATTATGCATGTAGTATTTTATTGGTATTATATAGTAGTATGTATGTAGTATGTACGCACAGGAATACAAAAATTATGAATAATACAATGGATTGATACGATGCGACGATATCAAATTGAAATTCGAATTTAGATCTTTGGGTGTGCTCGTGTTACAATTAACGCGTAATATTGCCATTTGAGTCCAAACTTATGCCTGTTTATCCCTCAGTCTTCGGTGCGATTTGAAGTAAATGTATTTGAATGAATTTTATTAATTATTTTTGGAGTTTTGTGCAGTATAGATATGATGCTAAAAAATCGTTTTTGTTTTTGTTTTTTTGTTGATGTATAAATAATGTTATAAATGTTGTTAAAATTGACGCTTAACTTAGAGAGTGTGAGGTGAATGGCGAGAAATGAGGGAGAAATGAGGGAGAAATAGGGGAGATATGAGCGAGAAAGTTGGCTGCGAGAAATGTGATAGACGTGCCTTCGTGTAAAGTGTAGCGTAGCATGAGAAATGATTGGAGAGAGGAGAGAAATGAAGAGAGTGGTGAATATGTGTGGTGAATATGCAGTGAGTAGGCAGTGAATGGTGAGTGAAAGCGAGTTGAATTGAGAGTTTTGGAGCATTTCCGGCTGTTGGATGACGCTGTGTCAAACTACGCTTGACATTTCCTGTTCCCTGTGTCTCTGTGTCTCTGTGTGTGTGTGTCTGTGTGTGTCCCTGTGTCTGTCTGTGTGTGTTGTGTTGTTGCGCCTCCTCAGAGTATGCGGCAGTGCTTGGCCCCGCGCAGTTGCTGCCGCATGCCACGCAGGAGCACGTGCTGCCCTCCGTAGAGGAGACGCTCACGCACGCACCTCATTCCTCTGGCCACACCATTAAATACAATCGCCCTCGACCTCCTCCTGGTTAACATCCGGATCGAACTCGTCGTCGGCGGTGGCCTCCTGGTACTGCTGATACTCGGAGACAAGATCGTTCATGTTGCTCTCGGCCTCGGTGAACTCCATCTCGTCCATGCCCTCGCCGGTGTACCAATGCAGGAAGGCCTTGCGCCTGAACATGGCGGAGAACTGCTCGGAGATGCGCTTGAACAGCTCCTGAATGGCGGTGGTGTTGCCAATGAACGTCGAGGACATCTTGAGGCCCTTGGGCGGTATGTCGCAGACGGCGGTCTTCACATTGTTCGGTATCCACTCCACGAAGTACGAGCTGTTCTTGTTCTGCACCGCCAGCATCTGTTCGTCCACCTCCTTCATGGACATGCGACCGCGGAAGACGGCGGCCACGGTCAGATAGCGGCCATGGCGCGGATCACAGGCGGCCATCATGTTCTTGGCGTCGAACATCTGCTGGGTCAGCTCGGGCACGGTCAGAGCCCGGTACTGCTGCGAGCCGCGCGAGGTGAGGGGCGCAAAGCCGGGCATGAAGAAGTGCAGACGCGGGAATGGTACCATGTTCACAGCCAGCTTACGCAGATCGGCGTTCAGCTGGCCGGGGAAGCGCAGGCAGGTGGTAACCCCTGACATGGTCAGCGAGACGAGATGGTTCAGATCCCCGTAGCTCGGATTCGCCACCTTCAGTGTGCGGAAGCAGATGTCGTACAGCGCCTCGTTGTCGATGCAGTACGTCTCGTCCGTGTTCTCCACCAGCTGGTGGATCGACAGTGTCGCGTTGTAGGGTTCCACCACGGTGTCGGACACCTTGGGCGATGGCACCACCGAGTAGGTGTTCATGATGCGGTCCGGGTACTCCTCCCGGATCTTCGATATCAGCAGGGTGCCCATGCCGGACCCGGTGCCGCCGCCCAGCGAGTGCGTCAGTTGGAAGCCCTGCAAAATATCGAAAATTATTATATGTATTTCTAATGCTCAGGGGAAAATCAAGAGTTTTCTTGTCCAAACTAACAAAATTCTTGTAATTTCTATTTTTAAGACTCCTTTGGACTTGTAAAGCATATTTTATGCGCTTGCTTTAAGAACAATTAGTTTTTATCTAAGCTTAAATGTACTAAACCCAAGTGTAGGAATATGAAGAATGAATCTACAAAATAAAGCTATTTTCTAAATATTGCTTTTTTCTATACTTCAATTACAAATTGGAATATAATAAAATAGAAACAATAAACAAGAAAAAGTTCAGATTAATTAACAGACTTTAAATTAAGTGCAAAGAATGATATAATTAAATACGAATAGCATATTATTTTAATCTTTAAAGTTCGTGCATATAGAAAAATAAATTTCAAGAAATCTCCTTAATAAGAAATTTTGTTTTTGGATTATGTATTTTCTGGCTCATTGAACATCGAAAATTCTTGATTCATGTATAAAATTCTTCAGTAAATCAATTTTTTTAAATTCTTATTTCTGTATGCATCAAAAAAAATTATTTAATTTGGATGAACTTAGATTAACTCATGATTTTTCTTTCAGTGCATAGTTGCTCATCAATAAAAATTTTCAAATTAAAAGAAGATAGGCAGCATAGTTTATGCTGATGTTTTGGAAAACTAGTTTTTTCCATTCAATAATCTAAATTCATTTAGGCTTCCAAGCTGATTTAAATTTTAAATTGAGACTAAGAAAAAGCGTAATATTTTAATTAATTAAGACAAATTTCTGAAACAAAACAAGCTTCTCTTGGGAGCTTTATTTTGCACAACAATTTCATCTTTATTTTTCCGAGTGTAGGGATTATAAACCAAATGAAACCCACCTGGAGGCAATCGCAATTCTCGCACTCCTTGCGCACCACATCGAGCACATTGTCCACCAGCTCGGCGCCCTCTGTGTAGTGTCCCTTGGCCCAGTTGTTGCCGGCGCCCGACTGGCCAAAGACAAAGTTGTCCGGACGGAAGAGCTGGCCGTAGGGGCCGGAACGCACCGACTCCATGGTGCCCGGCTCCAGATCCAGGAGAATGGCACGTGGCACATACTTTCCACCCGACGAACGTGTCACGGCTAATGGTAGGCAAACATATATACGCCATATGTACGGCATGAGTCAGCGCTTTGTGGCATGCGGCATGCGGCGTGCGGCATGTGGCAAGATTAAGATGCTTACCCGATGCTTCATTGTAGTAGACACTGACACGTTCCAGCTGCAAATCGCTGTCACCCACATAAATGCCATTGCTATCGATGCCGTGCTCCTCGGATATGATCTCCCAGAACTGAAAATAAATGAATTAAAAATTAATTAAAGTATGGTATTATTAACAATATCTTTTCAAATAAACCTGAGCTAAGCAAGTGCAGAATTTATCTAAAATGTATTAAATATAAATCACTGAGATTACTACAAAAAAAATTGAAATAATATACCTCCATAATATAGCTCTATATTAAATCGGTCATACTAGCAATAGGGAAGCATATAATGTATATTAACAAGGCAAAAAATAATAAATAATAATAATTTCAATCAATAAAATGAATGCAAATATATTAAAAATATTATATATTATATATGAAACAATATTATATTACATTTTTGGAATTGCTAGTAGACCTTTTATATTAGAAATAATATTCTAAATATATTACAATTTCTTTTAATATATAATACATGTTTTATTTGAAATAATATTTCAAGCTGTTTCAAAATGATATATTATAATAAAAAATTCATTAAAAAGTACATTTTTAGAAAGTTATTAACCCTGTTTTTACCCTCTTGATAAATACAGGGTGCAATTAATCATCAATATATATTTGTTTAGCTACTTATCAATTACTTCCGACAACTTCTAGTCTAAACAGCAGACCAAATTCATGTGAAACCATTCGTAACTCTGGCTGGTACTGCACCGTACCGGCTGACACCTTGTTGGTGTTTAATTTCATCTCTCTTTGGGTGGAAAGCGATGGAAAGTAATGCTCGTAATACTGCGCAATGATCATGTTTATATCAATTTAATGACTTTGGACTGTGTCGTAGCCATTAAAAAAGATATAAGAGCTGCTCCAGCTATTTTTATGATGCACAGATTTAGTGCACACATTGAGAGGGGCGAAAACTCGGCGAACTCTAGGTGAAGTATGGCCGGAGTGTGATCTATTTTTGTTTTCCTTTCGCCTTTTATAGGCTTGTTGCTGAGGCTCTTCGAATGCGTTTTGTGTACGTAGCCAAGTGTCATCAAATACACTGTTTGGAATAGAGGGCACAGCTTTCAAATGCCATAAAATTACTAAAAATATTCTACAAATTTGGACTAAATTAAAGAGAGCATTTTTATGAATTTCATATGATGTTAACATGGCTTCTAATAAATAAAATTATGGTGACTACTTAATTAATTGAAATAAAATTGTCTTTTTACTCAAATAATTGTATATTAATTGAATAATAAAATAAAAATTTCCATAAATAAAATTGTATTTATAATATATCAATTTTAAAATTAATTATGCATTTATTTAATAATTGTATGTATTTAAAGAATAATTTAAAGAATACTTGACTTCTTAGCTGTCAAGAAAATATTTGTGATATACATATAAGCAAAATTGACATAAAAAATTAATGAATTAAAATTTAAATATTTTTTTATTCCTTTTTCTTTTAAATATATATTTTACTGTCAAACACTTATGAAACTGTATAATAAATGCTGATTCAGGAATATGTATAATTACATTATTGCAATAGTTGTCATGCATTTTAGCTGGCTTTGTCTTGAATTGTGCAAATATTTATATTAATTTCCCCTCCATTCACAGCAGCTGTTATATGTTTAATTTACATGCTGATAAGTTGCATTTGGACTATATGCGATGTAGTCGCACTTATCTTCAGCTGAAATAAAAAACGTATGGTTCACTGCAGTCAGTCATCTGTCAACCTCTTGGCCTGGGCTTGGGGCATTTCTTTTTTAGAAATTCATCAAACTGAATTACGAGCTGTGTCAGAGTTCATGTTGCCAGCCGCAGAAACCGCCCAAAGCAAAAGCCACTCGAAAGCGACAAAAACCATACAAATTATTAGAAAATTTCCTTTTTTGCCTCCCCATTTTATTTTGACAAAGTGACAAACGAAGTAGGCGCAGCCGCAACGCCATAAAAGTTGTTGGTTAAAGTATATATATTTTTTTATTTTTTTAGCAGAGAGATGAGGAGGAGACAGAGGCGCCCAAGTGAGATGCATTGCGGTTGCCGAGAGGCTGAACAAAAAAATTGGGGAAAAATATATTTATGTTTAGTTTTAGCCGTCAGTCAGTATTTGTACTGAGGGCTGAGACCTAGGCTGAGGATGAGGATGAGGATGAGGCTGGGGCAGTTGCAACTGCAACATGCCCTGATTTAGTGCTAAATTTAAAAGACACAAGGCAGTCAGAAATAGTTTTTAGTTTTTCTCTCTGCCGCTTTTCTATTCGAATATTTTCAGTGCAGCGTGTCGCACGGCATGGGACATTTCCAAGTTGAGGCTTCATTCTGAGTGGCAACAACGCTCCTGGGGTGCAACGTGCAACGTGCAACGCAACCTTATGCAGGCGAAAGTGTTAAAAATAGCGCTGCCATGGGCGTTGTTGCTGCCTTGGCTGCCTTTGCCTGTGGGCACTGGCCAGAGATTCAAGTGAGATACAAATGTATCTGCTGAGTCATAGCTGAACTGCAGTGCAGGCCAACGACCCAGGCGGACAAACCGAAGGCAAAAGATACTAAATTAACCCGGCAGACGCCAGTTGTAGACATCGACAACATCATTAGGAGGCAGCCACAGCAGCAGCAGCAGCAACAGCAGCCACATGCCACAGTCTGCTCATCAAAAAGATACGCGCGTATCTCATAGATACGAGTAGGAGAAGCGGCAGATACAATGAACAAAAAATTATGAAAAAAAACCCCATCGCTTAGCATTTATTGCGGAAGCGCGCTGCAAATGTTTTGCTGCGTTTAACACGCCGCTCTTCCAACTATCAAGCCCCGATTTCATTGTCTATTTGCTACACGATTGTTGACCAAAAACAGATCACATTAGTTCGTTGGCTTTCATTAACAAGGCGGCAATTTCGAAGAAATCCCATTGAAGCGCAACGCCTAAATTATCGACAATTTTCGATACCAATTCGGTTACCTTTTTTTTTGTAATTGTTTTTGGGATACGTTGCCCTGCCACAAATCATTGGCATTCCAATTCCAATTCCAATTTGGTTACAGAAATAAACAAATACGCTAGCCGAAGGAAATAATAAAAATGTTATCGCTTCAAGTAGTTCTGCCCCATCCAATTTGCATTCCCATTGCCATTCCCGAGCCCATTCCAAGTTCACAGCTCTTCACATTGCTCAATTCCCGATTCCCAATTCTCAACTTCTCTCGCTGCTCAATTTGCTGGCTTCTCTCTAGTCGCTGTCTGTCTAGTCTAGTCTGTCTCGTTTCCCTTTGCCACTTGAACTTGACGTGTGCGCCGCCTGTTAGGCATATCAGTCGCAGTCTCTATCTCCCTCTTCCTCTTTATCTCCCTCTCCAACTACATTTCCATCTTCTCCTTAGTCTCAGTTGCAATCTGCATCCCATAGACTACACTTGGCAAAATATGCCTAGCAATTTTCATAACATTTTTAAATCTTTTTAATAGTAATCTTTTATGCAGATTTTTTACAGAAGTTTCTCCAAGTATTTATTTATTGTTTTATCAAAAAAAACTTTATTTATTTTATGATTTATTGTTATTTTTATTATTATTTATTCGTGTTTTGTTTGCCAATAAAAACTAACTATAACAGAATATTTTATTAGAATATTCCCTAAAGCAAATTTGATGAAAGGTATAAAATATATTGAATAATAAATAAAATTTTAATTAAATTGTAATAATAGTATAATTAAATTAACAAATATTTTAAGGCAATTTTAGGGCAATTAAAATACGTTTATATGCAAAATGTATCCCATTGCAATTAATTTAATTTCCTTGGGAAATTTGCATACATTTGTCAAAAAACTACTTTCAACTTGAGCCATAAATTAAACGCAATTTGCCATTATTTTTGTTGAGTGCAACATGGCTTATCCTGAGGCATCTAGTGTCTGCAGTCAGTGGCGCATGGGCAGCTCAATAATTGTGCCCCTGCCCCAACTGCAGCAGCAGCTGCAACTTCAGTTGCAGCTCCATCTCAAAGTGCATTTCCATCCATTTGTGCGCCAGCGTCAAAGTTTGCTTTTGTTTATTTGAAAGGCAGCTCAAAACTACTTTGTACAATCTCCGCAAGATCATCAAATTTAATTGGAGTGTGGCCGTTGCAATTATGAAGCTGAAGCTTGGCGCAGCCGCAACAATCAACAATAAAGCGCACTTTATGCGCCGGACAGACAACGAAAATCATGCAACATGGGGAGGCAGGCGAGGGGGTAATAACAAAAACAAAACTAAAAAAAAAAATAATAAATAAATTAGCACACAAAACTGTTGAAGTGAAAAGTCGTTTTTCATGTCTCTTCTACGCTTTTCCTTCTGCCTTTGTGCTTCCTTTCTTCTATAACAACGATCGCTTTACTTTCAACTAATTTTTTCTCGGATTTTTCCTTTTGATGATGCTGCTCTTGATAGTTGCGGGAAATTGCTTTTTTTTTTTGGTTAAATGCAGTGATTGGTTGGGGGGAAAATGGGCAGCAGACGTGGCGAATGGGGCGTGGAGGGGGGCATATCTTATACAAAGTCCAGCTGTGAAAATTGTTTTCAGCTGCGTCATACCACTGTGATAGTTTACACTGAAGTGCATTAGATATAGATAGTTATTACAGATTTTGTGTGAGAACGTGGAAGAGTGTTAATAAAAGCCCCAGTGGACCCGGTATGCCCGGTGAGTTATCTGCCGCACGATCAGACCCGCAACACTGAACGAAAACGGAAAGAAAACAGAGAAACAATTATGAAAATCTCCAAAAGAAGCAGCAGAGGAAATGCACGAAAAACCAACTGAGATAAATGAATAAAGCGTGATACTAAGAATTTTCATTTATATCAAAATGTTTCGTATAATTGTCGTAATAAATTTTCGTGTTTTCGTTTTTTTGAGTCATCGTTTTTAATATGAGAAGCAAGATTTTAAGTTTTTTGTGAGTTTATTGCAGAATAAAATTAAAATTATTACAAATGTACATACTCCCAGTATGTTAAATATATTTGTAATATATTCACCTTCAAAATGACTTGGCAAACTTTTGGAAATAAAAAAAACATTTAGCAATGTAGTTTAGTTTAAACTTATTGTAATAGAAAATAATAAAATGAATAGAAAATTTCAATATATTTTAAGTATAATTCGCACTCAAAGTGACTCAGAAAACTTTTGAAAATTAGTTTGATTTAATAAGAATTTAGAAAATATTTATATGGCAATTATTCACGTTCCAAATGACTCAGAAAATTGTATTCAATAAATGTATTTAAAAATGGACAACAAAGTTTCTGCTTAGAATGCTGCCTTGCCTATATATAAATTGTATAAAATTATGACGTGTGATTACGCACTTTTAACAGTTGAAATAAAAACAAATACATGTAGTTAATTAGTATTTTTTATCACCTCAGCTGCCGGGCCATAATTAACTCATTTGGCTAATGCCGCATTAGCCAAGACTCACAGTTAAATTGTTCAACATCGGCTGCATTACAAATCATTTTCAGAGCCCGAAATACAAAGAGAAAAGAAAATTCTAGTGAAAATCTTAATTTATTGCGCAGATTCTTGCGTCTGTCTTTGCTCTATTCTCTATTCTCTAGTCTCTATTTGCCACTCTCTGGCTTCGACTGTTGCCACTTGCCGCTGACTAGAAACTTTTTTCGACTTCCCCAATTAGTTGTAAATACTGCCACGCCCCCCCCCCCCCTCGGCCCCCCTTTTGGCAGTGGCATGTGATCAGGCAACTGGCAACAGCCGACTGCCGACTTCCAACTTCCAACTGCCAACTGCTGACTGCTGACGACGCCCTCATTAAGTGTTGCATGTCTGCCGTAGCTGCCCCATTGCTGTAGCCTGTCTTACACGAAGTGTTTCAGTCTGTGCCACTTGAAATCAGTCGGGCATGAACTTTGCAGAGCTGCAGCCAGTCTGCAGACCAAAATCTGCAGCTGGGCGCAGATCGCCTGCAGCTTTAGCAGCTTTTCCGGCAGCCCTTGAAAAATATCTATCTATCTGCATGCATGCAAAAACCAAGTGAAGAGAATATTTTCACCCTGCACTGTGTAAAGGCTAAAGGGTCTGTTGGGTTGGCGCAAAGGAAAATCAGAGAGAGAGGGGAGATACAGCAAAGTATATATAATATTCTTCTTTCTGTCCGTCCGTGCGACGTTTCGTCGGTCTATCCGTCTGTCCGTCCGTATTAAGTCAACATTTTAAAGCTACAAACCATTTGGCATTCTTTGTCGTTGCTGCGAATTACCTAAATACCGGATAGAAACAGCGAAGATATGCAAGCAACCATTTGAGCGTCATGGAGCAGAGGATTTGGTGTAGTGTTTATGAAAACAGAACGTACAGGGTCTCCTACTGTCGGTTACGTCCGACTCTAGGCTTCCGTCTGACTGATCTACCCCGTTCTTACTGGTTTCACAAGCATTTAGGCATTCAAGAACTTTTTGAAGTTGCCCCTGTATTGGCCCCACTCTCAGCTCTTCCCCTCTCTCTCCACCACCCTCCTCTCTGCCTGTGAAACTGCCTATCAAAAGCATTTGTCTTTGCTCAGCAGCTGTTTGTTGTGCTTGTGCCCGTCAGAGGCGGGCGATAATAAATCTTGCAGCACAAAAACCTCAGCAGTTTGTTGACTTTTCGTCATCTATATGTACAATATATGAAATATATATAAATATGTTTTATATATATATACATATAATGTATAAAATTATAAGTGCAGGCGCATGATTTTAAATGCAGTTATCGTCGTCGCAAAAAACGAAACGGAAACCCAACAAGCCCCTATACGCTGTAACTGTATACTGGCTGACCAGGCGCCGGCCACGCCCACGCAGCCCACAAGAAGGAAATATCCCGAAACCAATACCAATACCAACACCAATTTCTATAGCTATAGCTATAGCTATGAGTCATTTCCTTTGTGCACTTGTGCGGTTTGGTCGATGCCGATTTCGATGCCGATTCCGATTTCAAATTCAAAACTAGGGGCAGGGGCAGGGGCATGCGGCATTTATTGGGTAACGTCCACTCAGCTGTTTCTTTCGAGTCCAGCCCTCTTTGGGGTAATGTGAGAGCCACGTTGAGCTCGAATTACCAGCCCAACTGCTGCTCTTTGGCTTTAGATAAACAAGCAGCGTAACTCATTCATGCTCGTCTTCAGTATATACAGTGTATATATATATGTATAATATATATATGCCCGTATGTAGATAGCACTAGGTACTGCTCCATAAAGCCATTACTATGCCGAATTTCCGAGAATTGTTAAACGTTAGCGCTAAATTAAGCGACACTGACCCCACTGCCTGCCTCATTTCCCGCAAATCTGCGCACGTCAATTGAGTCAGAAGAATAAAGCAGAAAGCATAAACTAGAGGTAGAAGTAGAAGTAGAGAAGAAGTGGAAGAGAGCAAGAGGAAGGTGCAAGTGGAAGCAGAAGTGGAATGGGAAGTGTAAGTGGAGAAGCAATGTTTGCTTATCTTTGTTTGCCTATTGCTTGCTGTTATTACGTTCATTTGAGTGTTGAATTATACTTGTGCTTGGTTTAATCATCACTTTTTTTTAGTTTTTTTTTTTGTTTATCAGCATTTAGCGATTTCTACGTGACACACTTTCTGCGCCACCCCCCGCCCTGTCCCCCCTCTAAAGCTATTGCAATCCAATTGGAGTCAAGCATTGACATTGATTTCCGATGCCAATTCGGACCGGCGAACTGCAGCACATGTCAATGTCTTGCCAAAAACCGGTTTAAGTTGCCAAAAAAAAGCAAAAAAAGCAGAAAAAGCTAAAATGTAAGCACAACAACAACTTGCCACAGCAGTCTGCCAGAGCTGTGGCCCCTGTGTGGCACGTTGCATGGACTTTGGGCTGCGCACATATCGATTTAACTGCACAACGTTGCAACAACAGCCACGATACAATCTCATTCAAAATTAATTGGCTTGGGCCCAGCTAATTTGTTGTTGTTACATGCTTTGTAATTGCCAAAGAATTGCAATTGATTAACTAGTTAACGGTATGCCCTGCTGCAAACACTGATTAACAAAAGTTAACGCACAACTGCTGAGAATTCAATTGGCTCTGTGCCTTATCGTTGAACATGTGTTCAATTTAATTAGAAATTTTTTTTATTTTGGTTTTGCTTTCTTTTACTTAGCTATTTAATTATTTTAAAGTTTTATTTTTAATTTTTTTAGCTAGCTTTATATTGCAATATAAATTAATTCTGTTTTATAAGCTTAACAAATAAATTGAATTAAATACTAAATTAATAAAACGAATAACGAATTTAATCAAGCGCAGTAGCGTCCAGGCCTGCTGCTTAAATTTACTTTGATAATATTATAAATAATTTTTTCTTTTAATTGCATTTAATTTTTCATTTGATTTTAACCCCAGATCATCATTATCATTTACTTTAATTTTACTTTCTTAACTTAATTTGTATTTTTAATTTTTTATGTCGACTGACAATAGTTGACAATAAATAAATAAATAAATAAATATGCCATAAAAAATTTAAATAGTAGATAATGGTTTGGTTAACTAGCTCGTAAAACTTATAAGAAAAGCAGCTAAAATATATTTTAAAGCACTCCCTTTCTAGTTAAAAAATTACGTAAAGCAAATAGACCCTTTTTAACTCTTCAAGTGCCGGCTCTTATAATTGTTTGCTGATTGCTTAAAATTAACTGTTGAACTTCATGTTATGAAACAAAGCAATTGTTTTTATTATCTTTTGTTTTTTTTTTTAATGATTCAAGACGTAAACTGACTTTAAAGAGCTCTTGATAAATTTCTATTAATCTCTTTTATGTGATTTTCTCTTTATCTGTTGGATGAAGTTTATTAAATTAGAGCTACATCTTGGCAGCAACACCTGAATGGCATACTACAGGTATTTGTAGCGTATTCCATTGTGGTTAAATCAAAAAAGCCAACAAAGCGAAGAGATGCAACCACAATGATAATTCATGTTGGCTTTTTGGCATCTGTAAAATGCAGTTCAAAGCAAAGTGCAAACAGTAGAAAAGATAGGCGAAACAATTGGCCCCTCTATGCAGACTAAGTACATATATGTGGGCATTATTAGTGTAGTTAAATTCCAGCTCATTTATTAAGTGGGCTGTCCGAGAGACAGACAGACAGACAGACAGATAGACAGAGAAACATTCGCATAAGCATAATCACAGTGCAAAAGGTTTGCTTTCTTTCAGCAAAAGGGCATTTCGCATGCCGGACAAACCCCAACAAATTTCATTTTTTCTCGCTTTTATTTGCTTTCATTTAAGTTTTCTTTTTTATGAGTTATTTTGTTTTTATTTTTTTTGTGGGATTTTTGTATGTATAGTACTTGATTTAATGTTCATACGTTTGGCCTTTTTTTATAGCGTTAATTTTCTTTTTGCTTTTAATTGCTGCATACGCTGTAAAAGGCGGCGACGGCGTTTACTCAGATCAATTTGGAAACTCATTGAAAAACGTTTTCGGGCAATGTGCATAAATTAGCTGACTCTGAATTCTTTGCAAAAATCGAAAATAAAAAACAGCAACCAATAACAAATAACAAAAGATTGAAACAAGACTTACCTTAGCGCCAATCTGGTTGCCACACTGGCCGGCCTGCAGATGCACAATTTCTCTCATTTTGATTTATTGGATATTATGGATGCGAAAAACTTTTCGAAATTTATATATATGTATATATAAATTCTGATTGCGTGGGACTTTCGGCTGGAAGAAGGCGTTGGTTCTGCCGGGACGAGTCGCTGTCGATGCTTTTTTTATTGTAGCTCAGATTGTAAAAAGTCAACCTGAACCTGGATGCGAATCTCTGTGTGTGTGTGTGAGTGTGTGGTGCACTGATTAATCTCTCGCACTGTCTGTCTTTGTGTCTGTGACTGTGACTGAGCCTTCCAAGGGTGGGGCAGATCGGAGCTGAACGCGCAACTGAACCGCACAACGCACAAAACTCAACTGATCGACGGGCCGCCAAAGTCGGTCCCCAGTTCAGTTCAGTTCAGTTCAGCTCGGTTCGGCTTGGCTCCCTCAGGCCTAACCCAACCCAATGAACGGTTCGTCCGACCGCCCGACCCAACGACCGACCGAGCGAACGCTGCTTCGGCTCGCCATCACTCGCCGCACGCCTGAGCAAGCGAGAGAGATCGCACACACACACACAGGCATGCTCACACGTATGCACACATATGCAGCTGCGGTACAATACGATACGATAGGCACATGCAGGGTTGCCACAATGCCGGCTGGTGTCAATTGCAATTCTCTCCGTAAGATTACTGATTAGTTACAATATTTAATATTAAATAAATTAAATATTAAATTATTATATTAAATATTAATTAATATTAATATTAAATTTAATAAATTTCTTTTTTAATAAAAAACAAAAAATTAACTTAAGACAATTTAACACGATATTATATATTAATTAAGTTATAATTTTTATAACAAAATGTTAATATTTAATTATGAATTGCTGAACTTAGTTTAATTAATTAGTTTTTCTTTCTTTTCTTTTCTCGATATTATATAGGAATTAAGTAATAAAATATTTATTAGGAATTGTTAAAATTTAATATACATACATATTTAATTATGTATAGCTGCACTTAGTTTAATTAATTAGTTTTTCTTTATTGGAGCATTTTAATTTTGAATTAGCGACTGTGCCTGCAATGCCATTACATTATTTCTAATTATTTCTTATAATAAATTATTTGTTATATGTATTTTTAATAAACGTAGAAATGCAAATATAACTTTATATATTTTTTATATTTGTATTGTATATATTTATTTTATTGTGTAATTTATTATAAACATAAGATTTATGTTTTTTTTTATACATATTGCATAATTGCTAATTATATTGAACCTCGAATAAAGCTTTATAGATATTTTCAAGGTGCAAATATCAATTTACAATTCTACTGTTTCTAAGCAACTAAGCTCGACTGTTTGTCACAGCTAGCGCCAGAGAGAGATAGCGAGAAAGAGTGGAAGACAGAGAGAGAGAGAGAGAGAGAGAGAGAGAGACCGTATGAGCGTAACTGACTTTGAGCTCTATAGGAAAATACTCAAAACGCGGGGCCGCCCAAGAAGTTCTGCACGAGCAGAGTCCTAAATTATGAATTTATACCCGTTAAACCTCCAACTGCAGGGTATATACACTGTAAAGTAACTTTATAAAATACACAAAAAGTGTAAAGAAACGTTATTTACTGTGCATGTTTTTCCCAATAGTAATGCCCATAAAATATCCAATATTTTGACATAAATTTATATTCAGCTTACAGGGTATTTTGGCAACTGGAAGCCAGAACTGTCGTTGCCCGCAGCTTGTTTATTATGGCAGCTTCAATCACTTCTACACGACAGCAGCAAAAGCCAAACAACAACAAATATAATGAGGCGTCTATTTTGGTTCATATAAAGTCTGAGAAATATATAGTATATCTGACTATATATACGTGTATCTGTGAAGCTACAACTTTGTATTTGCAGCTGTAGCTGCATCTATGTATTAAGCTGTTTCGGTTTTTTGGAGTTCGGACGTCGACATCCCGCCGCATTTTCCTGTTCTAAGTTCACAAATTTTCACGCTGTCAACTGCAGCGCTTTTCACGTTCTAATTTTATCAGCCAACACACACATACACGGAGCAGAGTATGCACAGGTATGCCACAAACACATACACACATGGACGTGCACCCTCTGCCCCTGTGCCCCTCCCATATGTGGCACCTCTTGGCTGCATCTTCACTTCCACAAAAGTGTCACCGCAGTCATTAGAAGCATTTTTCTACATATGTTCTTCCTTTCAGTTTGGCTTTTTGCGTTTCGTTTTCCAAACTGCATGTTGCATGTTGCATGTGGCAAGATGCTGCTATTTTTGGCCGCACTTTGCTGCCAGAGAGTTCCTTGGAAATCAATCAATGCAATGCCCTGCCTGAGTATTTTAGACAATTTGTAGTCGTTTTACCTTCTAATTACTTTCAAGTTGAATTTTCTGATATTCTGATTTTCTCATTTTCTGATTTTCTGACTTTCAACATTTTGTTTCAGTTTTTCAGATGCTATTTCCATGCGGTCTTTTTAAGTGTTCTGCGTATTCCACTCGGAGCTGAGCGAAACCACTAAACTTGCATTAATATAATTTGCAGCTCTGTGGCTGCCTCATGAGTGCGTGTGTCGTGCTAAATTTAAATACACATATGCACACCACAGAATAATCTCGAATTTACGAGCATGAATAGTTATAAAATGTTATACATTTATTTTCAACAAGCGCAACAATCTAAATACCCGCCCACACCGAACGGAGCACCCAAGTTAACGGCCAATTGTGCAGGTTTGGGCTTCACTTTCAGGCCAAAAGCAAACAGCACCCGTACATATAACCCGTAAATACTTTGCCTCACAATTTTTGGTTGCCAAAATAGAGGCTGGTTCTGATGACAGTTTTCCCAGGAACAGAGGCGGTAACAATCAATTCCAAAAGGGACAATTATTTCTTATAATTAATATGTATTTAGAAGAATATTTTATAGGATTAAATAAAATATAAAATGCTAGATTAATATTGAAGTTTTATATAATGCAGTATAAATTATAAATTATTATTAAAAGTATAAGAATTTCCAACTATAATTGAATAAAATGTAGAAGTAAATTTTCTAAATATTTATTTATTTATGTATTTATATATTTAAATGTATATAAATATTTATATACATTTTTTTTCATTCAAATTAAATATTTTACTTATTTATTTAGATTATCAGAACCAAACTAATAAAATTTAAATACACTTGGAAAGAAGCCAAATTTTTGGATAGTAATCAAAAAATAGTATTGTTTTATTGAAAGTTTTTTTTTTTTTTTATTACCAAATATTAAATGGTTATTTGTACAAATCGTTTTATAGTTTTTAAAACAAAATATTTAAATATTTTCAAATTTGCTGTTAAGATTTTATTCTTGCCTTTAAATATTTAATTCAAATTTAATATTTCTTCAATAACAAAACCCAAAAATAACCCTTGTTTCTCTGCCTCTCGCTCTTTCCCTCTGCGCTTTAGCTAATAAGCCCGTTTAAAAGTTCGCTCTACGCTTATGAAATTACACACACTTACAACACACACACACACGCACACACAAATGCTTGACTCTTTTTGGCCTGCCTCAACTGTTGTGTGGTCGATGCCGGACGCCCACAGGCCGCAGTTTTGCCCTTACCAAAAACAAAAAAAAATATAAAAAAACTGTAGAAAATGTTTGCACAAAAAGTAACAAATGTTTTTTTAGGATTTGTGTTTTGGGAATTTCTGCACTTGTGTAAATGTTGTGTATACACACGCATACGCACACGCTTACACTTATATATATGTATGCGTATACATGTACAGCAAAAATTATACAGCACATAAACATAGACAATGAAATATAAAGCAAAAATTTGCCATCCATTTTTTTTGTTGCATTGTTTTGACTGTAAAACTTTTGTTTGTGTGTGCAGCTGGCCTTAGTTTTAATATCCTGTTTTGTAGGGTATTTTCTTAATAACAATTTCAACTATACATATATATATATCCAATATATGGCATACTGCATAAATAATGTTAAATTAATTATAAAATGTAAATGAAAAAATTATATAAAAATACAAAATAATTTAAAATATGTAAAAATAAAATATATTTTATTTATTTAATTTTATTATACATTTCATTATGGTTTTTATTTATTATATAAGTTAAACAAATCAATAATCAATTTCATTTAGAAATGATATAAATTGCTCGATACAACATTATATTTCATTTTAATTTTAAAATATATTGTCTTACACAATTTATAAATATATATATATATATATATTTCACCATAATGAAATGTATAATAAAATTAAATAAATAAAATATATTTTATTTTTACATATTTTAAATTATTTTGTATTTTTATATAATTTTTTCATTTACATTTTATAATTAATTTAACATTATTTATGCAGTATGCCATATATTGGATATTATAATATATTTAAATTTTAGCCTTATCCAGAACTCTAGGGTATACTAAAGCTGACTCTTGGATAAAAGTTGTGTATTTGGGCGTGTGTGTTATTAGAGCACACATACAAAAACACACGCACACTCACATGCGCACACAGATGACCCACACTCATGTAAAATTTATTCGCATAATTGATTGATTTGGGCCTGCGGAAAATATTTAATTTAAATATTTTCTTTTTGCTACAGTCCACTCTGGCTTATCTTTTAATTTCAGTTATAATGCGCATTTTAATTTATGCAACTAGCTTTATTGTTGTTGTCTTATTGCATTAAAATTAATTTTGCATAATTATAAGCATTATTATTATTCTTTTTTTGCTGTCTTTGCTTCATCCTTTGACTGCATTTTAATTGAATTTGATTGATTTTTGCTGATATTGTTGATGAAAAAATAATATTGTTATAAAATCGTTGCAAATTGTTTGCCTGGGGTGTCGAATTGTGGCAGAGGGAGGGGAGGGGTGTTCACTGTCACAGCTGTGCAGAAAAAGGCGGAATAACAACAACAACAACCAACACTTAGTCAAGCTTAACAAAAACACCTGTCCAATTTTTCTATGGGAGAGAGGTGAGAGTTGTGTGAACAATTCTGTTGCCTACCTTGGGGCGTTTTATTTTGCATGAAAAGTAATTGAAAGTCTGCGTAAAATATTACTGTTATTATTTGTATCTTTTTTACATAAATACTTTAATGGAAATATTTATTTTTGAAATGTACAATTATGCAAATTGGTTGCAGCAAAAAGCATGTCTATTAGGCGCTTGAGCTTGTTGCTGTCAACACTTAGAAATGTTAGCTGCAAATTTATGCAACTAATTTTTCAGCGGCTTTTTGCTGCCATTGGCCAAGCTAACAGCTGCTGTTGCTGTTACTGTTGGCTGTGACAATAGTTTTTGCTGCCAATTAGTTGTTTTAATGACAGCACAAAAAATTAAACAACAATTATGCAACATGCTAGGGAACATGCAGCAAACAACAAGCAACAAGCTGCATATTAAAATGACATTTTAATTGATGTGCAAATGACGCATACGCCGCGTGGTACGCACCTTACCAGCGAGAAGCAGAAAGTTCCAGCTTACTGGCGATGGCAACATTATCCTTTATGTGCAGCTCCGCAGTAATTTCAATAAATCTTGGCAATGCCCCTAAAAAATATTAGCATAATAAAAGCGCGACAACAAAACAGAAGGGTCAATATTGCCTCACACACACACACACACACTGCTGCGAAAATCCCCCAACCAAGATGCCCCTCAAAGTCCTCTCCCTTCTCTCCCATAGGCAAACGCATTGGCACATTTACACAGCTCTGAGGCTCAGCTCTGCCTGAATTTATGGCAGCAACAAGCGGCAGTGGCATACGCTTACAGCTATACAGATATACAGTTATGTGGATATACGGATATAGTCAACGACCTAAATACGCATAATTTGGCCTTTGAGCGGGGGGCGAGAGGGGGCGTGTCAATGGAGCTCGCGCGCGCATCGATCAGCAATAAAAATTCAAATTTTGCCAAGGACGGCACAAAATTCTTGGGGCAACACAAATAGGCAGCTGTCCTTTCACTGATACACTACTACAAACGGATACAGCGGTTATTAGATTACTTTTGAAACTCGTTAGAATTATTTGTATTTAATCTTAAAAGGATAAAAAATTTTTGAAATAGAATTTGTTATAATGTATTGATATAAATCATTTAAATTAATAGCATTTATATATTACAATTATTTTGTATTAAAAAATATTGCATAATGTTTATTTATGAATATTTATATATATATTATATTATATTATATACCTATATATATTATAAAATTTGTATACCCTGTACCCATTGATTGTATATTTTTTTGTATCACTTTCTAATTTATTTTAATTATTCTCAAATATTTTAAGCCCATATCTTAGCCTATTTATAGGGTATGCGTGTTCTCTCTTTAGCTCTGCTTGCGCACTTTGCACTTTCGCTGCTTTCTACGTATTTAGCGTTATGGAACATAGACAATATTGGTGACTGATATATATTACAATACACATGGCTGTAATGCGCATTTACATATATATAAATGTATGTATGTATGTATGTATGTGTACACTAACTCACACCCGCACATAGTGAGTGATATTTTGGATTGCGAAGTTTGTTGTGAGTTTCTTGTTGTTGCTTTGGCTTTTTTGTTGCCTCGTAGTAGCGTTTCACATTTTTGCCAATTGGCCAACAAGTGTTGCCAAATTGCGTTGCGGTTGCTGCCCATAAATAACGGTACTTTTGTCATTTATACACATAAATTGCAGCAGACGCTGAAACGCGAAAAAAACGCCTGGGAGGCGCAATGCAGGCACACAGTCCACAGTCCACAAAACCCACAGCCCAAAACCCAAAGCCCCAATCCGAATCCGAGTGTTGAGCATGTCCTGCTGCTGCTGTTGCTGTTGCTGCTGCTGCTGCTGCTGCTGTTGCTTGGCTAAAAAACGTGGCCAGCAGCATAGGCCTGGCTGTGTCACACGGCCCACACTAACGACGTCGCAGCAGCTCCCGATGGTGACACAACACAGCTGTCGTTTGCCATTTGGCAATAATTGTTTAATATGCGGGCGCATAAAGGCCGCCAAGGACTGGCCATAAAAAACAACAACAGCAGCAGCAGCAGCAACAGCAGCAACAGCAGCAACTGCGCAAGTAGCAGCAATGGCAATAGCAAGAGGCCAAAGTATCTGCTCGGGCCAAACTCGTACAGGCGAAACCTAAGCAAAACCCAACCCCCAACAGACCCGGGCTCAAAACTGTGCAGAAACACGTGTGTCCAGTTTGTTGCCTGCAGTATCCAATGTCCTGTTTCCTGTGTCCTGTGTCCTGTGTCCTTTGTGTCCTACGTCCTGTGTCCCTTCGTTCTGTGGCTGACTCTTGGCACAGCTGTGCGGCTGCTTGGGCAGCGGCAAAACTTTGTCATGTGATTGCAGGTATTCATGCCACTTGGGCATTCGACTTGATAACCAGCTGAGTTGGCCATAATTAAGATGTTGCCGCAACTCTGTTGTAAATACATTTTAACCCTCTAATGCCCAAATCTAAACTAATGAGGCATATTGAACCAAATATTTTTTTCTAAGGTAAATGGTGGCTCCTGAGTTCAAAAATAAGCTTAAAAAGTTTGTGGGAGCTTTCGTTTACCTGTAAGGTGACAATATACGGATGCGTGTCTCAAGACACGCTTGGGCTTGTCCGGATGAAAATTTATATTTTGGAAACTATAAGAGCTAGAGACACTATTTTTGGTATGTAAGTTGTAATATGTTGTACGGTAATATGTTGTTTGATATTTCCCCCTTTACCCCCCTTTTCACCAGCTCCCACCTTGCTCTTGCAAGCTTTAAGAGCCACAGCAGGTACAATTTTAATATCTTAGACTTGAAATTCGGCATGTACGTAGCCTATGGCATTCTTCATTTATGCTGTGAATTGCATTGTTATGCGATAAGAAACACCGAAGATATTTAACTTAGCTTCGCGCCCTACAAATGATGGGCATCGATGCCGTGGGCATGTCCACGGTGCACGAAGTCATCACGGCCAGGAACTGCGACATGAAGGTCTTCGCCTTCAGCCTTATCACCAACAAGTGCTCCACGGAGTACAACGATGGCAAGGACGAGGAGGCCAACCACGAGGAGGTCCTCGCCGTCGCCAAGACGCGCCAGAAGTCCTGCTGTGAGCTCGTCGCCCGCCTCATAGGCGAGATCCACAGAGGCGCCAAAGCTGATTGGCACCTCCCCCATCTTCCCCTCCTCATGCAATTGAGTTCGGGTCGGAACTAGCTTAAAATTAAATATTAGCAGCTAGCTGTTTGTTTCCAAAATTTACAGTATAAGCTTAAATTGTAGACAATATATAAGAATTAGCTAAAATAAATGTTTAAGCCACAATAAAATAATAAAAATTATTAAACAAGTTATATTTTGTTTTAAATTCATTTAATTTCCATAAAAGGCATAATTCATTCAACGCATGTTATTTAACAGAAGGCTGTTAGCCGCTCAGCGCACGTTTAACAGTGGACGTCAGTTTGGATCGACACCAGAACTGAATACACGGGCTGAGTCGATTTCGTTTTGGCTGGATACCAGGCGAACAGAACTGGATAGCAAGCCCATTGTAAAATAAATTAGCCTGGTTTCAAACCAAGCCTGTTGTAAAATAAATTAGATGGTTTCAAACCCAGTGCTTGCTTACAATCTGTATATAAAATATAGCATACTTTCAGGCTGCTGCTAATATTTGATTTTTCTATGGAAGCCTGAAAGCAGGCTACATTTTTTACGCAGGCTGCAGCCAGACCTTGCCATCCAGTTCTGGATCAACACCAGAACTGAATACACGGGCTGAGTCGATTTCGTTTTGGCTGGCTACCAGGCGAACAGAACTGGATAGCAAGGTATGGCTGCAGCCTGTGTAAAAAAAATGTAGCCTGCTTTCAGGCTGCCTGTGAAAACTCAAACCCAGTTCTTGCTTACAATCAATATATAAAATATAGCATACTTTTAGGCTGCCGCTCATATTTGATTTTTCTATATATACACTTTTACCAAAAGTTGTTGGCCTAAG